>VZTE01004039.1:204519-230653 GCA_013397775.1 Eulacestoma nigropectus | reverse complement strand
CAACAAAAAAAAAAAAAAAAAAAAAAAAAACAGCAAAAAAAAACCACTCCAAAAAGCTCCAGAAGCACACACAAAATCTTTCTCATCACACACACCAAAAAAAAGTAAAAAAACCCAAAATCACTCAGAATTAAAAGCAATTCAAGAAGTTACATTCCCCTCTGTTTTACTCGAAGTAAGTGTTTGGGTAAAGTGAGTTTTATGCATTTGGCAGGATGGCTGACCCTTATTTAAGGCAGAATGTCTTAAGGCAGAAGAACACTTCTCCTGGATAACAATCCCCTGCTGCTAAATAGCTACCAGGGTTTGTTGCTTGATGGATATTGTGCAGTAATGCTGGCTGATGGTGCTGTTAGCCGACAGCTTAACGCCGAATGGGAGACCTGAGAGTCGCACACTCAGAAGCCTCCCGAGCCCAACAACCCAAGTATGGCTCTCCTTAAAGAGCTAATCTTGTTTCTGAATAAGAAAGCGCAGTTTTAATTTGTGCGATCTCTTGAGGGCTGGTCAGGTTACGGGAGGAGTGATTAGTTCAGGGAAACAAGCCCTTCCCTCTCTGCAGGATGGAAACGCAGACTTTGCTACTCGTCTAATATCGTGAGTGTACCCGAGCCCCGGCAGCTTTTTCCAGGTGTTATAGCTGCAGGATTAACAAATAACCTGCTGCACTGCCATCCGTCTGACATTATCTCAAATGGGTTTTAATTTACTGCAGAAGACTGACAAGAAGCAATGTTGAAAATTTTACCTTAAAAAGTCAGAAACGGCGAAGATGTGGCCTGAAGGTGTAACCATTGGTGCTGTGGACAGCCCTGCTGTCAGATGAAAACGGAGGGTCTCATGCCTGCCTAAGAGATGCTTCCATCTGGTTCGTCCTGACAGGGTTCCCTGAGGTCTTGCAAACCCCCAAGTGGCTCTGCACAGAGCCTCCCCACTGCACGTGCAGCTGGGGGTGAGGTGGGGGTAGATTTCCTAAAGCACTCCCGGATGACACTCCTGTCATTAATCCACCATTTAGCATTTTCACCAGATGGCAGGAAGCACTCACATCTTCCAGAAGCATCATCCGAATAGCTATGAACTGAACCCCTTTCTGCATGAGGTGACCAGCTACAGAGCTTTTGAAGAGCGTGGTCACACTCTTATCAGTCTGCCTCCTGATACACAGTCCCAGCCCGCTCTTCATTTCCTAAACAACGCGCCTATCACTTGATATGGGGTGATTCACACTTCCAGGTGGCACTTATTGTCATGATGGCATATAAATTGAGCTTATGATGCTCGTTAAAATTCAGGTTGAGACCCGATTCCATATTTCCTGTACTTTGTGTAGCCATCTGAAGCTACAGAAAAAGGACATAAAAAAGAAACATTTCAAAGAGGCATCATTTTGCAGTCACCTTGCAGGGTTTTAGGTGCCTTCACAAAGAAGAGGTATTAGCTCAGCTACTCCCTCTCCTGTGGTCAGGTGAGCACAGCTTTTTGATATTATATGGACAATCCATACATCAGCATAGGATGCCCCAGCAGGTGGGATCCTGCTATAATGTGGAGGCCATACGATGACAGTGATGGCTCAGAGAAAGTGATGCTGCTAATTGCAGCAATTAAACAGTAATGACATAATTAATGCAAAAATTATGCATGGCTCGAATCCAAGCTATTGCAGTGCAAGAGGTATTCATCACACCTAGATGAAAATCATTCCTGTTGAGATGGTATCATATCTGCTTTTATGACTTGATCAGGGATAATGGTTATGGGGAATTCAGGGAACAGTGACAGCAGCAGAAGCAGCTGATGGGAATGGCAATGAACACAAAAGGACTTTAAATTTGAATGGCCAAATTGAGCACTGAAGGTGAAGAGAACTGAAAAAGTCTTGCTACATCAAGACCTTCCAGATCCATGCCCCAGACCAAAAGATATTAGGCCTCACAGAGTGAGATGCAAACACTGGCTTCAGCTGCAAACAACATTCATATGGACATTTGGTATGTCCCTCTCCAAGTGCAAGACAAGAATGAGGAACAGAAAAGTCAACTGGTTCTTTTTTCTTTTTACAGAGCAACTTTTGATAAAGAAAAGGTTTAAAGATCAGCATTAACTCTGCATAATCCATGTCCTGCCTTTCCAGTCTAGTATGTTCACAAATCCCTAATCTGAGAAATTAAAGAAAATAATTGAAAGTGACATGAAATGTTAAGAAATTTCTGTAATATTGTTTAAACCTCAGAACTCAGGTATTGCCAGATAGCTAATAAAAATAGGTGAAACTTAAAACTAGTCTGATGTATTTGCTCCACTCCTGACTCAGCTCGCAGTTCATTCTGCAGTTTGGCTTCTAAATTTTGAAAATCCACTTTGTCATATTTCAAGGTATCTCCCAACAGGGCCATTAGGAGGACATGTTAAAAATACGGCTGAAAAGGCCTCATAAATTGCAAAGAAGAGATTTTTTTTTTTTGGTGATGTTCAAAGCCAATTGTGGCAGCCCACAGTTATAGACAGTCACATCACTCAGATGGCTGTGCCCACAAACTCTTTCCCACATTTAGACCAAGACTGTTGCTGTGATTGCTGTTTGACTGTGCAGCAAGAGCAGAACTGCAAAACGTAGGAGTGGCTTGGCCATGCTACAGGTTGAGAGCATTTTATGTTTGTTGGTCCAGAAGTACTCTGGATTTGCCAAGTTGAACTGAAAATAGGGCCAGCCCCAGGCCCTTCCCACAAATCCAGCTTGAAATATTACTACATTAAGTGGTAGTTTACTTGAACTGTATTATTTATGCTTCCATACTGGGTACCTTAATGTGGCAATAAATAAAACCAAAATGTTTGCTGTGTATTTCCAGACATTTTACTGGTTGATCTTCCTATGGACAAAGGCATTGGGCTCCAGGAAGAGGGAAGGACTGAGAATCTCTGAGCTGAAAGTACACAAGGGACCTCAGAAAGCAGAGTTGCCTTTGGAGAGTTTTGTACCCTGGCCCATAAGCATTCACTTTTAACCAGTCCTTCTGTGCTGAACCCAGAATTCTCTCTCTGGTTTCTTTCTCTTCTTTCTTCACTGGAGTGAAGTCACCAGGGAGTTCTGAGAGTCAAAATTAGCATATGGTGTACAGCTTTGTCCTCCAGCAGCTTCAAACACTTTGGGTTATTAGTCTGTAGCTAAACACAGAAAAGCCCTGGGGTCCAGTAAAGCAGACCACATATTTGTGTCCAGGCAATACAATGCACTGGCCATCTGGCTTTATGAACATACCTTGTTTGGTGTCTAAGGAGGAGTGATGGTTTTCCATTTAGACTGTGGAGTCTACTGCTTAATAATAAATACACTCCCGACATTGTTAAATGATAGCCTGCTTCTAATAAACCCCATGCTGATCCCTGTGTTGGTTAGAGTGGGTAATTCATCTTCCTGGGCTGTTAAAACTTTGGCTGAGATTATAGAGATGACATGAATCAGACACGATCAGCATGTCCCCTGCTGGTTTGCTCATTTTCTCCCCGTAACAAAATGCTGGCTAGTTTTCTCTTCACATTGCAGATCTTGTTATTAGTTGATTTCATTATTAATCGCTCTAAAGGCTTGGGAGGCACATCCATAAAGGATCCACATGGTCCACAGCGAAACACACCACTGTACTTTCATGCTCACCCTTCTCCCAGGCTACTTGATAGCAAGTTGTAATCCCTTTGTGTTACTGAGTAGAGCCCGCAGCCACACTCTGAATATACAAGAATGAACTGAGCGCTCCAATTTTTTCCTTGATTTGCTACCAGAAAGAAGGAGGGCGGCGGGGGGGGGAAGAGGAAGAAAGAAAAAAAATATTATTATCCTCAAATCTAATTACAGCCTCAATAGCTCCTGAGGATTTGGCTTCATGAAGTGGTTCATAAAACCTTCCTTGTCATTATGCCCACTAACACCCTTTGGTCTCATGCACTGATAAGGGCTTGTTTGAGCAATTTTAAATTAGCTGATAATATGCCAACAACTGCAGGATGCAGCAGGCAGCCAGGTGTCCTAGAAAGAGCAGCCTCCAAGGGACAACTTGTGACTGCCTGAACACACCTGGCTTCTCGCTCCGAGGGGTCCCACCAAAGGCAACTGTGCTCCCCCTGGCTGTGCTGGGGCTGGCATGGGGCCCCCAGGAGAAGGCATGTCACCAGGAAGGGAAGGTGCAGCACAACGGGGGGGGCACAGCACCACTGTTCCCCCACCAGCCAGCACTGATGGAGCCTCCACAGCCCAGAAAGAGAGGGCTCCCCGGGGGCCAGCACAGCCCTGCACTCCTGAGCACACAGGACACATGACACAGCAAGCAGAGCTCTTATTTCTCCATTGCCTCACATTAAGGCAGCTCAGGGCTGACCTTTTCAACCACAGACTGGACAGCACACAGTCCCTTTCCTGCACATCCACCCACCCACCCACAGCTGCTACCATCATTATTTGCCACAAAATGTTGAAATCAGGCTAAGGACATGTTCTTTTTTCTTTCCCCAGTCCAGTAACTTCTTACAAAATCCAGTTGAGGCACCACAAATTCTTCCTATTCCTTCTGGATGCTTGTGTTCTCAGGCACCTTTCAACAACTGTCATTAATTATTGTGATAAATGAACGTGGCACCTTCCATTTCCACAGCTGCACCCAGCCAAACCAACAGAAGATGTGTTTGCTGCCATCTAAGGGAACGAGCCCAGCTGTGAATGTCACCCTGTTCCCTGCAGAACCACCAGTGCTTGCCCCAGGCCTGGTCAGCCACAGTCTTTTCCCCTGTGGTTTCATGGACAACCTCAGCTGGCATCTCTTGCTAGGAATCCATCTGCTCCTGTTTGGGGAAACTTCTCAGTGTTCCTGAGCCAACCCAACACTTGTGCTGAGGGGAAATGGCAATGCAGGACCCACAAAAAGTACCCAGTCTCAGAACTGGAACTGACAACCTTGTGCTTAGGGAAGAGAGGGGATGGCTCCAGCCCAGAGGTGGGCTGCAAATCCATCTGTATCTTCAACACCCTAGTAGTTTCCCAAGCCCTGATACCTCTTAGATACCCTACAAATTAGTTGCTAGTACACATCAGGAATACCTATTACAAAAGACTGGGAGAAGGGAGGGAGGAAAAAGGTGGTGGTTTTGCTGTGTTTATTTTTTCCCCTCACTGCTTTTCCCTTTAAAGCGTGCTTTCTGTTTTGCTCTCTCTGTAGCTTGGCTGCCACACTACCTAAACAAACAGGCAGCAAGGACCACACTGGGAGGACAGAATCAGAAAGAGGAAGAGGGAAGGTACAAGACACTGAATCTATCCAGAAAGAAAAGAAAGCCACATAAGTGACCCTTCAGAGCCACCACTTACTGGGTAGCAGCGCAGGCAGAACCTCACAGACCAGCTTCCACATCAGCTTCAGATAGTGGGAGCAGTTTAGCATCTTATTTACAAGGCCAGTCCCTCAAAGTAGATAAAGCTGCCTCACTTACCTTGGTTATATGCTCAGGGCTACACCACCAGGCCTCTCTAGACTCTGCAGTACGATTGGGAAATATGATACACCTGTCCTGAATTAGAGGAGATAGTTTTATCTCATTTCAGAGCCAACTCACGGATGGGTGGAGATCAGATCAGCTCTAAGAAATTCTTTTTATTGTGCGACTCATTACTCGTGGTGGGGCGAAAACGTCTTCAAAGTTGATCTCGTGCACTCTGAGGGATATCTTCTTATCTCTAATGTAGTTTATACAAACCAAATTGGTTTTTGCTTCAAACAGCTTTCCGGAGAAGAAAACCAATTCCAAGATGCAATGACTGCGATCCTTCACGCCGAGGATCCACTGCAAACATACCCAATGTCTGGCAATGCACAGCTGCAGGGACAGGACAAGCAACGCCTGTTATCAACATAACGGGCCGTGTCCAAATCAAGGTTTCACATGCAGGGCACTGAATAATCCATTGCCACTCTAACAACAGTTCCAGTAACAGAAGTCAAAGTATGCTGTGACCAGATAAGCAAATTTCTTTTAACCGCTACAGCGTTCTGGGGCAGCCATTTCAAGCACTGGATCAGTTATCAATCAAAATAAACCCCCCTGAAAGTGGAGGGTGCTGATCTGAGATCCACTGAGGCTCTCTGCACCCCTGGGTGCAGGTGTTTTCATGCTCAAATAATTTGAATTGTCCTCGGTTACTCCCCAGCCTCACACCTCCACATCTTGTGAACCCACCCACTTTGCCCTCCATCAGCTCCAGTGTCAGGCAGCGCTTCCCACCACTGCCAAATCTCCAGGAAACCTCCCTTTCACCCTGCCTTCTGCACAGCACTCCCCAAATCAACTTCCCATGGACCAGGAAGGAGGTGACAGCAGCCTCAGGATAAGGATTAAAAGGGCCCTCTCCCACCACCGCATGTTCTTCTGCCTCTGGTGAGATGACAATTGCTGCATGTCCTTGTTTTCAGTGGCCTCGGGCAGCTGGAGTCCAGTAAAATTTGTAAAAGCCACTTAAATTGTGTGGGCTTAGGCCAAGAGGGTCAGAGGTAATGTTAGCAATACCCTTGGATCAGTTGTGACTACGCATAGACTTTGGGTCTGACTCTGCATTTAGAGAAAATAATCATCTCTGCTACACAACATGGGCTGGATCTCCACAGGGATGATCCAGGAATCGTCAACAGGATCGGAATTCATGAGAACTGCTCAAAGTGCTTCTAACACTGATTCTTCTGAGAACACTTCAAATGCAAGAACACCATTACAGCACCAGGATGCCGATCTCCGTTGGAATAGGCTCACACAATTGTTCCAAAGCTGGGAAAAGGAGGCAGGGCTTGTGTCCATCTGCTGTAGAGACACAAGCAGACATGTGGATCACCAGGTGTCTCCATGGCCAGAGTTAGCTGGGACCACATCGTGCATGTTTAGCACCTGACACAACCACAGCTGCTCTGAAAGGGAACAGGAGCAGTGCAGAGGCTCGTGCTCTTTCAGAGAAGTGCGGACTGGGGGGACTTTGCTCAGGTGCTGTGTTACAAACTTGTCCCCATAGTGTAGCTCTAAGTCACTGGGGCTCTTAAAAATAACCCTAAACACATTTCTACTGACTTGCAGCCTCCCAAACCTTCCACCCTGGCAACAGTCCTAACTTCACAATATCTTTCTTTCATTACATGTATCAGGTTACATACACGCTTTCAGTGCTCCTTCTCCTTTTTTTCCTCCTTGGTTGGTTTGATGATTGGTTGGTTTTACAAGTGAATTTAACCCTGTGCAGCAGCAATATCTTCTCTGGACACTTCTTTCCCATTAGTCACAAGAAAATGAGAAACATCACTCATTGTGATGGACAGTTGATAGATAATCATTACACGAGTGCTTATGCAAAACCCAACCTTGAAACCCAGTCATGGTTTCTTTTGTACATCACAGAGAACCAGTTTGGATTTCTTTAGTGCCCAAGCAGTATCAGAGAAAACAAAGCAGCCCCCAGCACCACAAAAGGAGCGTTCTTGCCCGTAAATTAATGAATTGCTTTTTGTCAGCTCTGCGCTAAGTGCAGCTCCATTCGAAACTTAATCAGACTCAGTTGGAGAAGTAGTAGCTTGCAACAGGCTTTTATTCTTACAGGGTTCTGAAGGCACTTCCAGTGAGAAACAGAAGAGTGGACGTTCGGAAAACATCCATTAATCTGGAAAAATGCCACAGGATTTCAGCATCTAAGTCTCAACATAAGCTGGACACCCATACCAGGCTTCCTTTAACTCTCCAGCCATCTAAAGCAGCTGCACATTAAAACTGGTGCTGGACTGATCATTCAAAAGTAACTTAACCAGAACATTAATGAGCAGCAGAAGAAATTCGTATGAAAACTGCTTGACTTTGCTTCCTTTACCACTTCTACAAACAATGGTAGCCCCCAGCTTTTCACTGAGGCTTTTAAAATGTGAAATGTGAGCACTGCAGATCCTACGGCAGAGTTGTGATCAGAGCCTGAGCCACAAGGAACACCAGCCTGTCATACCACAGATCCTGGTTTGCTTAGGGCAGTGGGGTGGGCTGACCCTGTCTGGCAGCTCAGCCGCTACTCCCTCTCTGCCCAACAGGATGGGAGAAAGAATCCAAAGGGCAAAAGTGAGAAAAACTTATGAGTCAAGATAAAGACAGTCTAGCAAGTGAAGAAAAATGACCCAAGCTATCCCAAGCCACTCCTAGAAGCAGAAGGCATTAGCACTCAAGAGCTGGGCTTGTCTTGAGACACCACGAGTTCCCCAGTCTTCATCCACCAGCCCCATTTTGCTGCTGCATTGCTGAATAACCGAAGATCTTTAAATTCAGTTTCCACCTCTTTACCACTAAATCACTACCTTGCCATGTTGTAACCTGAGCTTCCAAGCACTGATGATTTGTGTTGTTACCTTATGGTACTGCACTGGTACAGAGGAAAGATGAGCACAAGGCACCTAGAAATCAAGTAAGCAGCAACATGAGGACTCTAAGACTCCTCCAGTCCAGCTAAAATCAGACAGACTTGTTCTCATTGGAACATGGATCTCCTTCGTGATGGAGGGGAAGTGCTTTTTTTTTTTTTTTTCTGGTTTTTTTGGGGGGTTTTGGTTTTTTTTTTTTTTTTTTTTATAGCCTTAATTGGCTCTTTAAAAGCCAGTTGTAGTTCCAGCCTTGAGTTTCCTGCTCTGAATCTAATTTTCCCAAGGCACAAGAAGTGACTTACCTGGAGATCATGAAGGCTGTCACAAAGCTTAACAGCTAGGATTAGAATCATATTTTCTACTTTATCTTATATTCTTTCAAGTCAGTGTAAAATGTTACCAAAAAGCATTACCACCAAATGACGCTGGGGCTTAGGAAGCATTGGCATGGGAGCCCATCTAGATCCCAATCAGTCACACTCTACCTGTTCACAGTACGGTAATAATTTGTCCAGGCATTGAAAAAACACAAAGCAAAAAAAGTTCATCTGTTTTCAGTGTATTTTAATAAATGAAACAAACCTGAAGGTACGAGTCGGATTTCAGCAGCAGTTAACCTTTTCCCTGACACGATGTGAGGTCTCTCTGCAGGGGTGTTAAGCAGATTTGCTAAATGCCATATTGGGGCTAACTCTGCAGACTGCCAGACCATTGCCAGCTTTATATAAAGCTCCCCAGGAGTCAGGCTGACTCTCTCAGGCTTCTCTGAAAACACTGCTGATCCATAGGGATAATCTCATTTCCTGGACCATGAAATAAGCCGTAGCCCAAGGGATACAGCTGATGGCTGTGTGAGACAGCATCACCAGTTTGACAAGTGCTGCTGTTCCCCAGCTCTGTGAGGTACTCGGTGGAGCTGAACTTAGTAGCTGCTCTCTGGTAGGGAACACCATGCCCGATGTCCCCCTCTCCACTGCCTGCCTTCTGTTGTCCCCAGTTGTTCACAGTGATCACTTAGCACATGGTTTGGAATAGGAGGGGTTTGCTATTGCGTTTGTGTTTCCCAAAAGGCAAGAGAGCTGAAAAGCTGGTCGAACAACTCCTTCCTAGAACACAGCCCTGCAGGTCCCATGGGTCCATGTGCCCAAGCACACACACATACGTAGTGAGGTAGCTGTTTCTGCTAAGGCAAAGAGCAGTTTAGAGAGCTTTGGCTATCAGCAGAACGGAGATTTTTGGCTTTGGTGGAAAACAGTAAAGCTACATAGGTCTGAGGTCCTCCTCAGAGTGTACCTGCCAGGTGCTGAACTTCAAAACCCATGCCAAGTTGTTCAGCAATTTGAATTTTCAGAATCGAATTGCCAGCTGCTGGGCAGTCCCAGGCTGTGGGCACAGTACAGGTATGAATGTGTTAAGCTCCAATCTCTTAAGAGCTGCTTTCCCTTGTAAACACTAGACAGGGAATTACTACCCCTTGCCTGTCATCACCATAGTGAAAAGTAGATGTGATATTTCCCTGCTCAATTAAAAAGAAGCCCAAGGTCACTGCCCTCCTTTGTGAAATGGGTCCATTCCATTCTAAGTGCTCCCCTTTGTTTCCTGCAGAGCGGTGGCATGGAAACAATGCCACCTTCCACCATGAAATGACAGCTTACTCCAGCCCTTTCATAGCAGAAGCCCTTGAGGCTGGCACCAAGGGAGCTTGATGAGGTTGGTAATCACAGCAACAGATGAAAAGCATTTTGCACTGCAACCTTTTGTACATAAAGAGCTATACTGGTTCTGCTTCTAAAGTCGGGGAGATTTATACACATGGCTTTCTCCCAGCACTGAGGGAGGAGAAACTGAGGCAGTAAAATCCAGAAAGCCAGCAATTTATTCAAGAAGGGATGCTGAGAGCACTTGAAGGCTTAAAGCTTATGGTATATTACCTGCACTTTGCAGCACAGGAAACAAAGGATAGGATTTTCACTAAATCCTAGCATTTTTAGAGACAGAAACCATGTATTTTTTTTGAAGTCACATTGATAGTCCCGTGCAAGTTCTCTTTGCAAGTCGTTACTACAGGAGAGCTGTGTGCACAGCTCTTGGTGATGCATGGCCTGTTACCTGTGGCTGTAGTGACAGCTGCCCTGAAAGGCTGGAAAGGACCTTCCAGTCTTCTATTCCTAAGACCCCTCCTGAGGTCATCTGTCCTATTCTCCTCGGGCAGTCACCTCACTCCCACACAGTGACAGCACCTGACATGACCTCTGGGAAACGACTGATCTCCAAAACCTACAGAAATCATTTCTGCCTGGTCTGCCTATGCTAAGTGACTTTGAGAGAGAGGTACATAGTGGCCCAGGCTTCCCTGCTCACAGGTGTGCATGGGGAATCCCAAACCTTTTCTTCAGTACTTCACATCGTGGGCTACAAGGTAACTGGGAAGCAAACCCAGGTAATATCCCTTTTCCCTTCTCAGAGCAGTCTCTAAATTTAATTAAAAATTAAACCTTCACCATTCCTTCAGTAGCAGCATTTTATGGGAGCCCCTTCATCTGTAGTTTGGAGATTGGGAA
This sequence comes from Eulacestoma nigropectus, assembly GCA_013397775.1. NCBI lineage: Eukaryota > Metazoa > Chordata > Aves > Passeriformes > Eulacestoma > Eulacestoma nigropectus. The sequence continues at coordinate 219,666 of VZTE01004039.1, read as the reverse complement.
ACAGAAATATGAGACAATTACCTTCAATTACCAAAAATATTACTTTTATGGAAGAAAAGTGAAAATTGGATTGAGTCCAGATCTGAAGCGGAGCAGTGAGAGACACACAGTGAAATTTTAGGGGACTCATGGCCTCCAGAGAGGAGAAATAATCATGTTACTGCCTTTCCTCCCAGCTTGACAGAAGTTTATATCCTTTAATCTCACACAGTGAATCCTCTGTTTGCTTGGGCTTTGGAGATTCAACAAGCACCGTGTGCAGCCAGCACAGAGCAGGATTCCCCCACCACTCACTGTTCTGATCCTGGCCTCAGCCATAAATGCTGCTCTGCCTCTGTACACACAACGTGGACGTGGATCAGGTACCAACTCCAGTGTGCAACACGGCTCCACCCATGCCATCTGCAGAAGACAGAAACATCCACAGAGAAGTGCAAAGGTAATTCAGGCTCTTCTACTTGATTGCGGCAATGTTTTCTTAGCAGCCCTTAGCACATCCCACCTTGTGCACCCGCCTCAATCCCCAAGAGCTACTGAGATGCTTGTTTTGCTCAGCCCAAGTCTCCTTTAGGTATTAAAGGCTCTTCTACATGCTTTTTCAGGGAGATTAATCAATGCTGTGCACGTTGAAGTTCTGTCCAGCCCGTTGCAGGAGCCCCAGTATCCCTCTAAAACATTTCAAGCTCATTTTTCTGCCATCCCTTCTCCTTGACCATCACCAGGCCAATACCAGCCGCATGTCTGGCAGTCAACATCTGCTCTTCCACCTGGAGTGCCGTGTCACACTTTTATTTGAATGATTCTCCTCCTGTCCCACAGCACACAAGGACCCCCAGTGATTTGGATTTGAGCCCTGTCTGGTGCATCTCAGCCGTGCGTGGCCACGTCCCGGTGCCCGTCCCCGCCGTGCACGTCCTCCAGCAGGTCAAGACATCACCATGTCCCAGCGCTGGCTCATGGCTGTGCTCTCACAGGGGTTGATGACGAGCTCTTTAATGCTCTCGTTCGTGTCCCCGATGGTCTCAGTGTCCAAGCAGAAGCGTGAAGCTATGTGTTCAATGTGTGACCCAACCTTGCCCCAGCGCTGAGGAGAGACACACACAACAGCAGGAACAGGTGAACAAGCTTCCTCCCCACGATGCTTTCACTGCACTGTTCCAGCACCAAGAGAACAGCTGTCACCGAGCCCTTGTGGCCTAATGCTGGCAAGTACAAGGTCCCCAAACCCACGCCAAGCAGAGCACACGCTGAGCATCTTTCCCGTCAGAAGCACACTCATTTAACTCAGCCTCTGCCTGGCTTCAGGAAGATAATACACTACTAACAGCTTTTTCCCCAGGTCACTGGTTCAAATGCCAGCTCAGTGATTAACTGCAGGGAAATGTTACCATCTGCTGCCTGACTGGCAGCCCATGTGAACTAAATTGCCAGTTTGGGTTTGACTTCTGCATTGAAGTATCCAGATCACCACCCTCACTAATAGACATCCTTATCAACACACTCATTTAAGAGGCAAAGGGCTGAACAGGCCAGAGTCTGTACTCCCAAATTGACTGTGCTTCCCAGATGAAGTCAGAGCACAGGCCATTTAATGTGCAGTAATACTGTGATGAAAGAAAGGGAAACTCAAAAGAAAACGGGGGATCGCTGTAAGGGCTCACCTGCTTGTTGTCGCCTTCTTTACAAGGTGACAGCAGCACCTGGGAACCAGGGAAGAGGGTGTACACAGACAAACACAGCTGCTGCTGCCGGACGTGGTGGTTGTATGTGTACGTCCATTCCTGCGCAGAGGAAGAAAAAGAAAGGTGGTGAGAGATCAGTGTTTGTTCTTGCTATTCTTTTTACACCTGGAAAACAAACACTTTGGCTTGGATCCTGCCCCTTACAAAATCAAGCACAAATGTCACTGACTTCAAGAGGCACCAGGAGAGGTCACTAGGACGTTTCAAGCCTCCCCAAAATTGCAACTCTCATTGGGGGACTGCAGGTACCAAAGAAAATGTCTACAAAAGCTGCTGGAAGAACATGTTTCATGAGACAAAAGATTCCATAGCCGGAACTGGGCTGTGGTTGGAGAACAAAAGGATGGGGAAAAAGCAGAAGAGAGGCAGGAATACTACTAACCAGACAATGTGCAATCCTGTTTTTGCAGGGAAGAGCAGCAGAGATGCTTTGCAGCTGGCAGTGGGAGACAAGAGGTGATACATAGCAAATGTCTGCAACCCCTGCGATTCTGTTCCCAAATATCGCAAAAAAAAGGGGTAAAGCTCTGCCTTCTATCAAGGCAGTGAGACCAAATTTCAAAGGTTTGCTGATCTGGTTTGCTATGACCATGCTACTCCTGTTCCACCCCTGTTCCTCCATGGGCTATCATGGAGGCTTTTTATTTTGCTGCTTTTCATGTTCACCTGCTCTTTATCAGCTTCTCAGCCCCAGAAATAAACTCTGGAGGAGCAGAGGGTCTTTGTCCTGTGTGATGCTTACCAAACAACAGGAGACCTCTGGGATTACCATCTTTTTCACCATTGGATGTTTTCTGGGAGAAAAAGAGGAGTAGCTGATAGCTCGATGAGGATTTCAGATGTGCTGGACAAAGCATCACAGATGTACAGACACACTGCTTAGCCCAGGAGAAGTTTATTCCAATGTTTATTCCAGCTGAGCATTTTCTATTGCTTACCTGTGCTCATATTACCCAAGAGCACCTCCTGAGGGGATCCCAGCCAAGGGATGTCTGTCTCCCTGCTATTCGTGTGTGTGCACAAGCAGGTAAGAGCTGGTTTGGCTGATGGGAAACCACAAACTATGCTTTCACATAACCCTGGAGAGGGACTTCTGGAACAACTGTTTCGCTTGTAACTCTGTGTGAGCATCAACTCTGAAATCAGAAAGAGCGGGGCTGGAAGAGTTTTCTGAGGGCCCCCAGCCAGGGTGCAAAGCAGGATCAGCTCCTGCTGTGTGAATGGCTCTGAGCAGCAGCAGTGGGAGCAGATGGAAAGCAGGTTTCTGAGATGTGGCAGGGCAGGTGAGCAGGGCTGGAGGACCAACAGCAGGCTGGCTTCACTATCAGAGGGTGATAACCCCGCTGGAGACAGCAAGGCCAGGGAGCAAGAGGGTTCCCACAAGAGCCCCCAGGAGCCACGGCAGATGCTTTGACAGGGTATGAGCTATGAAAACTCCAAACCTGCTGTGAAAGAAAAGGTGCAAAGAGAAAGCAAAACAGTTGAGAGCTCAGATATAGAGGAGTCAAAGCCTGGTGAGAAGTGAAGTGAGCAGCAGTGTTGGCAGTGGAGGGGAAGGCAGTGCTCAAACATACGGCTGTTAGGCTGGGGCTGGAAAAATGGGACTCCTGGGAGACTTCAACCATTTCTGAGTGCTGGAGGGGAATGTGAAGAATGGCTGCCCCGCTCTTAGAGCTGGGATGCCTGCAGCTCCCCTGACTTTGAATGGTGGAGGTTTTGGGTTGCATTAGCATGAGTTATTAGAGCAGGGAAACGCTTCCAGTCCTTTGGTATTTGTCACCGTCAGCAGCTCTAACTCCTCTCCTCAACTTCAAAACAGACAGCTACAGGCATTTAACTCCTGGGAATATAAATCCCACTTTCATTCAGGTTCTTAGCCACCTGGAAGGGAAAACAGGCTTTTGCACAGCAGACCCAGCTCCACAAGGACTACACACTGTGATACTCACGCTCTGTGCTTCTTAGCCCACTATTCCCCACCAGCTCATGGAAATCAAACCTGACTTTCTGAACAGCCTGCCCACAAGGCTTCTCAGCGAGAGCTGCTGGGGATCTGGGCACGTAACAAGCATTCATTTTCAAAGCCGTAATCCGCACCCAAAGGGCCTTCTGGCAAATACTGTTCTTTGTCGTACCGAGCAGGGTTTACCTGATCCTACAGTGAACACGTTCCAGACATCCCAACCATGCACGCTGTCAGCTGCTGTGTAAACCACCAGCCTGGGAAATCAGGTGCCAAATTAGCCCAGCATCTGCGAAGAACCAAACCCTACGGGGCAAGCTCCAACATCTGTTCTTGGCACCCACAGTGCTACAAGCTGCTTTGAAAACCTGCTTTACATTTTTAACCAATTGTTTGTCATTTTAGTTCAGGACAGGGCTGAAGCTGCGCCCATGAGGCCCCTCAGCAGCAGCCAGTTAATCCTGTAACTTGTGTGTATGTTGAATTCTCCAACTAACTCAGGCCATGGGACTTTTTTGTTCGTTTGTCTTGACATCTTAACCTTCTTGCTTCACTGAGGTTATCTCGTGGAAGACTGCTCCTCCCAGAGGTTCTCCACATTTTTTTTCCACACCAGGCTATATTCAAGCCTTCACAGTACTCACATCCTCTCAAAGGAGGACCATCCTCTCATCCAGCAGCGGACCATGGGATAGGAAGGGTGGTGGTAACCATTTTCCCTAAGCTGTTGTTCATCCTAAGAAGTGAGGGCTCCAGAGCTAGATGTGTGCATCAGTTCCACAGCTGACACTGGATCCCACTCTCCTGCCCCGAGGCTGTCCTTCCACTGTCTTTATCTCAGCTGACAGATTTTCACACAGCTCATCCATCTTGGCAGAATGGCTTTTTATGGAAGCCAGTCCTGTTGAAAATGTTTTATCCAGCTCTAATCATGTCTTCTTCCCTTTCAGCCCTACTTGAAAGCCAAAGAAAATTACGCAGAAAATGAAGAAATCTGGGGAGGAGGAGGTAAGTCAGTTGAACACCACAGAATCCATGAAGGGCTTTGAGTTAAAATATATGCCCATGGCCATGCAAATTTTTATCTTACCCCTTCTCTTCCCTTATTTGTATGAGTTGGGATTAAAATTTCTTCTTTTTTTTTTTTTTTTCCACCCATGAGGAACTACTTCATCTCCTAACCCCTGGCACTGACGTGGCCAGCACAGCAGTAACAGCAGCAGAGCTTTGCACCATGGAGGTTGTGGTGGATGGGGCACCCCACGGTACTCCTAAGGAGCCCTGCAAGGAGCTAGTATCGCTTCAGGGCTGCAGACTGGCCTGAGGAGAAGCCATCAGGGTTTAGAGCTGACCCCACAACCAAAGTAAAATAGATATATGAGGTAAAACAGAGGTCAAGATTTCCTGCCTCTTCGAAGCCAAAGAAGGAGTGGTGGTGGAGCCAGGGGGAAGAGGATGGACTTGGAGAAGAGAGGTATCCGCTGCACAGCACAACCAGCAACCCCCTTCCCCCAAAGCCTCAGATAACACTCACCCCCTCATCTGAGGCTGGTGACTATTTCTCAAGGCTTTAGCATCATCTGAGCCGGCACCTGTCACTGTTACTCAGCATTATGGAGAACTGAGGAAATTATTTTCAAAAGTGACCTTTGGCTTGGCATAGCCTGGCTGGCAGATGGGAGGAAGGAGCCCCTCAGCCCGGGAAGGAGCAGTGCCACGAGAGCCCAGCGTTCCGTGACAGCGAGGCCTCTGCTGCCGAGCGAGAGGTCAGCTGCACCCTAAAGCCGGGGTAGCTGCTACAGAAAACTGTTTCTGAAGAAGGTGGAACAATCTAATTATCCAATTATCTTCTTAAAATCCCAGGGAAGGACTTCCCAAGGCACACGACTGCCTAAGTCACCTAAGGACACCGAAGCGCTGCCCTCATCAAAGACCCTGGGATACAAGTGGCCATTCCACTCATCTCAGGAGAGGGAAAGCAGAGTACACGAGGTGCCCGGGACCACCTGGGTGCAGAGATGACACTGCTGCCCCTCTGCTCTGCTCTGCTCTGCTCTGCTCACTCAGCCTGGCTCCCACAGCTGCAGCCAGCCTACAGCCGAGGCAGGTCGTGCCCACGGAGGAGAAGAGCGAAGGCTTTGGAGGGGAAGAAGGTCAGGAGAGAATGTTTATGGTTGAGATGTCTCAGGAGGGACATTTGGTTTGGATAGAGGCTAAATGCTCTCCAAAAAAAGCGCCGATCTAGTCAGCACACAGAGGACCTCAAGCCAACTGGGATAAGCATCAAAGCCATACCAGGCAGATTATCAAACTGCATTTCCTTCACAAAAGGAGTCAAGGACATGCCACTCAAATGCAATGGCAGCCACTCAGCTGCAAACCCCAGATATTTTGGGGTGCAGGCCCAGGAAATGGATGCTGCAGCTTCCCCCGTTTCCTCGCTTGTCTAAAAGATGCCTGAGCTTTACACTCCTCTTGCAGCAGCTGCTTACACGTGTGTTATATCCAGGTCAAAGCATCCTCAGATTTTTTATCTGAAGTATGTCAGGTTTCCTGAAGCTGCTAATGACTTAAATAAATCCCAGAGTCAGACGTCTTTTCCAAACTCTGTGAACTAATATCAACTGACACTCGGTCTGAAAAAAAAAACAAACCCAACTACTCACATCTTCATTAGATAGATGAGGACAAAATTATGATCAATTATTTTCCCTCAGATGCATTTCTCTCGTGAAAAACTAAATCAATCTGTTCATTTAGCAAATGAGACGCAACAAGGCAGAGAGCAACGAGGCTCCAGTGGGCAGGAGCACAGGCAGAGCCTGCTGTGCCCTGGGGATGGGCGCTGAACAAACATCTCTGCCGGTCACGACCTCAGGATCCCCCTGAGAGCCACACTGCGGTCCTCAACCACCTCAAGATCCCTCTGAGAGACACCTCAGGGGACAGAGTGCGCCCTGACCACTGGCAGACCCTCTGGAGAGGAAAAGGCCAAGTGGATCCTTGGGATGAGAGGACAGGGCTCTCCTACACAAAGATAAGGGGTCTTCTTGTGCCTCAGTGCCCCTTTCAGTAACTCAGGACCAACACCAGACACCACCAGGGAGGTTTTTTGAGACCTGCTAAGGGTGTAAATCTGATTTCACCATTGAGTACTTGTCTCAATTGACCCAAACTACAGATGCAGCCAGAGGTCTCACAACACCCTTCCCCTACACTACAGGTAGAAAAACCTAAAATAAAGAGCAATTGATTGCCATCTGACAGCTCCTGTGCCTCTCTCCTCAAACCATGATAGCTCAGATCTTCTCACACCCAGTCCCAAGAGTTCATGCATGTAATCTTGGTAAAGGGCTGGGGCAGCCCAGCAAGGAGACAGCTAGAGAAAGGCAATCAAAGCAACCAAATTACTGCTACTGTAATAGTGATAATAAAGAATTTGGACAGCCAGGATATTTCCACGGTACTTACTGAATGCCAGGAAAGCACAGCTTTGATTTAGCTAAGCCTCTTTTTCAAATAATGAAGCTTAGGGTAAACAAGACGTGACTCCAGTTTGTTAAAAGTTAAGATTATTGCTCTATGCTGGTGTATCAAATGCAAAACTAAGTAGCATCCAGGACTGCTGCATAATAAATCCTACACAGCCTGGTGGTTGTAACACCCATGCCATCCACAAGTTCAGATGGTCTTGTAGCAACTGAGTCATTAAAATATAAGTTTCTATTCACAATAAAAGTTTAAATATCCTGCTTTAATCTGAACGGTTCCTCATGGGTATAAGAAACAGAGAACTATCCTAGAAAGACAGAGAAAGATAAAAAGGAAAGGCTTTTCTCTATTCCTGCTGTGTACTGAGTGCAGCCATTCTGCAATCTGTTTGTAGTGCATTTTTCTGTTCCTTTGCAGAGTTAGTGCTGGATGTGCACAAGAAATGGAGTTGCCATCCAGTGGGAAGTGTTGACCTATTGGAAACTGCTGCAGAATCAAAACGGGAAGATGAAAAGTTTCTGGCGTGAAAAATTCCAAAAATTTACGGCACAGAAATGTCAAAACAAAATGTGTTTGGTGGGAATGAAACAATCCAACTTGTTGGCATGACATTTCTCATTTTAAAATACCACATCAAATTGGTATTTCAGAAAGACCAATACCATTTCATTTTAAAACACTAACTTGCAGCAGCATTCTTCATTCTGATTTTCCCAGTTTTTTTTTTTTTTAAATGGCCAATTCATTGGAAGGTGCTATTGTCGTTAGAACACTTTTCCTTTCTTCTGCAGAGCTAGCCCTGAAAAACATGATGACCTGCTCTCATCAGCTTGCTGTTTGTGTGAAAACTCCATGTAGCAGCGGAAGAAAGAAAAACAATTCTGGAACCTGGAAACCAGTGAAACCGTAAGAACTGTTACTGTGTGGCACTTGCAATTACATTAACTACATTCTCTGTACTGACTAATATTCAAGTAGTCATTGTTGATTTTGCCATGCTGTGAAACAGATATTAATTTCCTGCCTAGAGACAGGCATGCAACTGCGTTTGAAAGAGATGCACATAATGACATGCTTTGTTTGCACACACAAATCAGGGACATTTTAAGCAGTCTCCCCAGGATGGGCCTTTCATAGGCACAGCTACCTGGTTTGAATACGTAACCACGAGGGTTAAGGATGTACAGTCAAGTGGAAGCAAGCACACCACACCATTTCCCACTGAATTATTTCATGGCAACCATGGAGAAGCAAGGGATTGTTATCCTCCCTGTTTTATAGATGGAAACACAGAACTTACTGACATGCCCAAAATCACAAAGGGAGCCTGAAGCAAAGGTGGGTTTTGAAGCTGTTATCTTCAGGGTCTCGCTCCAGAAACTCTGCTGCAAGGCACATGTGCAAGCTTTTGGCTCTAACATCTCCTAGCTGTGCTTTTGAGAACATCAATTCACACAGCTTTTTCTCGTCTCAGTGAGACTGAAAAAACCGAGAGCATCCTCATTAAATTCTCGCTAATTTAATGGGCAATCCAGTACTGAGAGAATGCAGACTATGAAGTTACAAATGCCACTGCGACTCGGTGCATTTTGAAAGAAAAAAGGCTGAGAGATGAGAGGAAGTTGTAATTCTCTTTGCCTTTGATCTGTGCAGATGAGCAGCACGCGGCGTTCCTGGGCAGCGGGAAGTGCTCAGCACAGACTCGCACGGAGATGAGCGGGACACGCTGTCCTGCGGCTCCTGCACCAGTCCCTGCTGCTGCCCAGGGCCTCCACCAAGGTCAGAGGGAGTTACCAGGGTTTAACTACATGCTGCCTAAGGGAAGACACTGGCAGAATGGGTAAATCCTCCAACAGAGCTTTAGCAATCTTAAGAAATCATCTTGAAGCTGCTGCCACGGCTTCTTCCCATCCAGCATCATGGGGGTACACAACCCATCTTACCTGTGCCTTCGGTACTGTGCCCTTGCTGCTGTTACAAGCATTTAAGCTCAGGATGGGGAGCTCTTGGTCTTCAGACTTGTGTGACTCCAGGCAGTTCTGCCTTTGCCTGATTATGCCAGTCTGATAGAGCGATTCCTCAGGAATCCTGTGGGAACAGCGGGAAAACAACATTCGTACTGCCCTGTGCACAGGGAGGCCCAGTGGGGTGAGGTTGCACCATTTCACCTCCAGAAAATGAGGGGTGGCAAGATCTACTACACTACTGAGGCACTGAGAGCAGCATGTGGACTGGGACGCTGCAGAAGCAGCGCTCAGAGATGGATGGCTGACCTTTACAAGAGGAAAAAAAACATAACTGCACAAGGCAAACAGAGGAGCCAGGAGTAGGCTGTGAGCAGGCTGAAGGTCAGCCTTCAGCTTATAGGAGAGGGGAATTTTATAACAAACTGTCACAGAGCCCTGGCACTGCCTGTGAATGCTGCTGTGCAACGCCACACAAAGCAAGAAAATGGCTATAAATCATCATTTTCACACAGTGATTCTGCACTCAGCTATTGCACCAGCAAGTCCCTGGAGACATCTCTAGAACTTTACCATCCTTTCTGAGGATGGCTCCTGATAGGGACCAGGGAAATGAATGCAATGGTTTCTGGAGTGAACTGTTAAGTAAAAGATATCTGTGCAAAAGCAAACTGTGGAACTGGATATTTAGCAAAGCACTGGGCTAGAAGCAAGGCAGAGCCATCTGAATAGAAGTCATAAAATCCTAGAGTGAATGGTTTCACAACCCAGGAGCCCTGAGGGCCACAGAACAGTGTGAAAGGACTGGAAGCTAGGTGCTTGTTTAGTAAGCAGGAGTCATTAAGTACCGAAACACCCCAGCAGAGGCCATGGTGGATTTTCTGCCTTGGGATACTTTTGTAAGGAAAACTCTCTTATTTCCCTACACAACCTGTTCCACAGCATGGGCAGGAGGATACCTAATGAATCCCTGAGAGCAAATAGGAATAACTGGTGCTTTGCCCCTCACCAGCCCTGCAGCAAAGAGCTCAGAGGAAGCAGGTATCACAGAACATCCTGAGTTGGAAGGGACCCCCAAGGATCTCCAAAGCCCTGCAGCATGTCACACTGTGAGCAAGCTGTGTCTAAAGCCAGCACAAAATTCACTGTGCCCTTCTGTGAAGCCTGAGGGAGGGGGTGCCTATATCCCTGGGGCAGAGGAAAGCTCTGTGGGGCAGGAGGGAGGGATGGAGCATCCCACTGGCCTGCAGTAGGCAGGTGGAGATCGCACATCCGTACCGAAGTTCGGGATAAACGTTTTCCAGGTACCACTTGAAGCTGTGGCATTTCAACTTCTTCCGCAGCTCCACTCTGCTCTGGACACTGTGGGAAGAAAATATCACAGAGATACGATGGAAATGATGAAGGTGAGACCCAACACACCAAAAAGGGAGGCGGAGAGAAACCCAACAGAAATGCACAGACAGGAAACACAAGAGCATCAGCAGCTCTGGTTTCTCTCTGCATGAGCTTGAGCGGTTGTTTTGATCTCTGTCTCTTCGGAGATCTCACTTGGTAACATGGCATGATGACATATTGTCATTTTAACAAGGGATCTGGAGCTGTAAAGGTTCATGTAACAGCACAGTCACTACAAAATGATTAGTAAAAAACGTATGTTGTCTACTACATGCAATAACCCTTACTTTAATGTATTAACGTACTAGGAAACTAATATATGCTATTTGCTATCCTAAGTTACTCTTGGTTTACAGGACTACAAGAGGCCTTGATTTGCAAGAGCACCTAAACACACTCGTAAGCCAGCAGAATTTAATCACACAGTGAATTACTTTTTTCTTTCATGAATCAGGACAAAATTTCTGCTGAGGGATCATGCTGTACAGTGACATTTTAGAAACTCCAGCTCCTCCCTGGGCCAGCCTCTGCCTGTGGAACTGTTATGAGCTGGCTTTTATGGAGTAGTCAGAAGCTTCCAGTACCTCCTTTTCACACAGGTCAACTTCTCTATACCCTACTACACTAAGCAGGACAGAGCTGCAACTTCATTCTGTGCTGATGGGTGGGAGAAGGATATTAATCCAGTGGAAATGGGAGAGTCACCAGGACTTTAACTTATTTATCCTGGAGACTGAAGAGAGGTCACAAGAAATTTTGGTTTGGATTCAGAACCCCCTGGAGTCCGAAGGAAACTTTCGAAGGGAAAGAAGAGCATGTGAAAATGAGAAATACAACACAGATATTTACAGTTTTCCTGACAGGGAAGCATTTCTGACTATTCACAGAGTGAACGGCAAATTCCCTGCATACAAAGCACTTGCTGTTTTCCAATAAAGCATCAGCAGGCCAAAAATCTGATGATTTTCCTGTCTGTCAGCTGCCACCATCACCTCCAGACTCTCCCTGCCAAACTCCGCTCTGGGATCAGAAGTAGTTGTACGTAATGCCAAGGGCAGGACACAGGCAGAGGGGCAGAGGGGGTTTTCCCCCACCTGGACTTGGTTTATTCACTGGAATAAACCAGCACAGCATTTAAACCGGCTGTTTATCCACCTCACTGCTGTAGCATGTGCCTGCCGTTAGCATTTAATTGTTACTACAGAAACAACGCAGGCAGGTTTCCGCAGAAGGGGACGCCACTGGGAACACCCAGTGCAGCAGGCAGGGCACAGGCAGGGCACAGGCAGCAGAGGAAGACCCTTACTTCCCAAGAGGCCTGCCCTGGGCTGCGGGCCGGGCAGCGTAGTAGTACTGCTTGAACTCGTCCATCCACACCTCCGCCGTGCGCTTGGTGTTCCTGAGGGAGGCAACGGAACACGGGTGAAACCCAGGGGGCCTGCGAGGTGACGATTCCCAAAATGCCCCAACTGATCCATCCTGCCCTCCTCCCACCCTCAGCTTGGTCTTCACCCAAGCCCCCTTTGAGCCAGCCCATCCCTCACTACTAGAGAAGGTACTCCTTCGTTCCCATTACTCCAGAGACCAAACACATCAGGCCAAATAAAGTTTGGGTGAAGAACTCATCCTTTCAAACTCAGCTGGATGCTTTGCATCCACCAGACTCAGAACTGCATGTTCTCTTAAGCATCATCTCCAAGGGAGGAGTGCCTGGGGTTTTATTTAGTGGCTGGGATGGAGCTCTGGAAAGTTTGCCAAAGATTTGCAAATATTTCCTTTGTTTTAATCCAGAAGCTGCTGCTTCTCTCAGTCTGTACACTGTAACACTAAGGCTGACAGATACCCCAAGGTTACTAATATCCCAGCTCCTGATGCCTGTAGGTACATTTCTCCAGACTGCTTTTCAGTTCCTTGCTGATTCATGGGCTTCTTCCTGTCTCTCTAGGGCAGTAGTCTAAGCGCTCTTGCTCAAGAGATGACTAAATCAGTGTCTACGTCTGTACCCAACCTTCCTCAAAGTGCAGGGTTCCTTTTGTTTGGCTTCCTGATCTCATTTGAGTTTACAAGAAACACGGGGACAAAGCCAAGGCTCACACCCAGGCATGACACAGACGTCCCCAAAGTCCCCAGAGGCCTGTGCCTGACAAGGAGTCAGAAGAGCTGTACCCATTCAAGCTCCCCTTGCTCCTCCTGCAGGCAACACAATGCAGGCACCGCCTTTTCAGTCCGGTTTGCAGCGACTGACAGTGGAGATTCTGCCACATCCCAGACTCCTCTGAAGAAGTCTTGCTTCACTACTGAAAGCAAGAGCCCTCCTACTGATTCTCAGATTTGTGCTCTGCTCCTTGATGCCAGCAATGCCCTGTGCCCATCACTGCCATCCCCTTCCTGCTCCACACACAGTGTGGCTGAAAATCACACATTAGGTGTTGGTGAGAGGTGTAATTTGCACTCCTCCTGTTCCTTGTCTCAAGCAAAGGCCGAGGAAGCTGCAGAGAGCCTGGGTCAGCAGTAACCCCGCGGCAGGCACCTGGGTCTTCCCAAATGTGGCTGGCTCTTTCTAACAGTGGGAAGCCCACGCTAAAAGGAAAGCCTGGTGTGTAAGCACTCACAGCTGCAGGTTAGCTCAGAAACAACCCTGCATTAACTGCAAGTGCCCCCAGTGCTTTTCTCTGTCATTCACTTAAGCAACAACGTTCAGCCTCACACTCTAAAAATGGAGGATATCCTTCCTGACCTCAATAGCTGCTCTCATCATCTTTCCCATGCCTATTCCCACTTCTGGATTTCCTCCTCCTTTGCCTGCTGGTTCCAGGATCTCAGCCCATTTCAGGCAGCCCTTTCAGTACCTGATTCAGTCTATGTTCCTGTGTGTGAGGAGAGGTCCCCTTCCACTGGCATGCCCTGGCAGTTCCTTCGGTGTCCATGCCAGCCAGGTGCAGCCCACTGCTGCCTCTGCTCAGGAGAGAGCAGCAGCCTGGACACAGAGCCACCAACCCCAGCAAGCTGTGTGGCCCTCGTCCCAGAGAGGCACTGAGAACCAAATTTTCTGGTTCAGCTGAGCCACACTGAGCCCTCAGCCAAGGTCACTGGCTACTGACAGACGTTGCTGAGGCAGCCTGATTTTGGGTCATTATAAATGTGTTCTGATGACCTCAAGGCCTAAACCATTTGACGTCCCAGTAGCCAGCGCTCAGGGATGTGCTGGGGCCATCCCTCCATTTCTCTGCTGATGAAAGCTACCATATAAATGTCCTATTTCTGTCATATTCTCGACACTGGAGAAATCCTATGGGACAGTTGTATTGACTTACATTTTCTTCAGCTCAAGAAATTCCTGCCCAAGGATATTTCAAAGTTTTCCAAACAAACTTTCCTGCCTGTCTTCTCTGCTCCCCCACTCCCTACAAGGCTGTCTCGCGAAAAAACAAAGCAAGTACAAACCACTTACTTAATGTATGTATTGGCATTTCCCTCTGGAAAGACGTATGGATGTTTCTTCCGAAAGACATGCCCAACACGGCTGCAGGGGATGATTTCCAGGCTCCCTCCACACATCCACACACGGAAAGAGATTTCTGTAAGAGAAGCAGCTTCAGCACTTTGTCTTTCTGTCCTAGAGCAGTCTGAATCCTGGTGTTAGATCTTACTTCATCCTCTGCAACATTAAACTGGAGTAAATCAATTACCAGATGGGCTTTCCTAGGCACAACAGCCTTAAAAGCGCATTTCCAAGCTTCTTTGCAAGCTGTTGGAAGTCAGTGCACTTGAAACCTGCCTCTAGCACAGCAGGTGCTATCACAATGGTGAGCCTGAGACAGTAAGCAGGTCCCTTTTCATACATCGCAGAATCATCTTGCCAGTTCTGGTGCCTCTCTTATTACTTCTGCACTGCCTGTTTCAGAGGCAGTTCCTCCAAAGGGCTGTCAAGTTCACCAGAAGAGGCTATGAATTCTCTTCATTAATGACTACAACTGTCATTATCTTTACGAATCCACCATTGATTCTGCAAAGTGAACAGAGAGCTGTGCATCCATCGCCTGTCCCAAAATGGAGAGGAGCTTACCCTGCCCAGGTACTCTGGGCCTTGAGTGCCAATGCTGCAGTCAATTAAGGCACACACCTTAACACAAGGAAAGGTCAGCGGTGGGAGGGATTATCCCAAAAATCTGGATAAACTGTCAGTATGGGAAATGTCTCCCAGTCACTCCAAGCCGCTCTACGGCTGGCCCACAGGGCCCTTCTCAAGGAAAATGAGCCTGTGGCACAATTGCCACCAGAAGTTGTAAAGCTCTTGGCAGGGAGCTGGATGAGGTAGGATGGGTAAGCAGAATGGCTGATCTAATGGGTCCATCTGGTCCTGATGCTTATGAAGCTATGAATCTGTAGCTCTATTGTCAGACAGTCATGCTCAGACAGAACCGGCGTGGAAAAGAAATTAAATTAAAATGAAAAGGCTTCTACAGTTCTTTGAATCCTATTTTATCATCTTTGGACAGTGCAGAGCGATATGCAGCATGTATCTACTTCAAAACTAATAATTCCTTTTCACACACACCACCACCCCCCCCCCCCTTTAACACCAGCA
>VZTE01004039.1:46033-204466 GCA_013397775.1 Eulacestoma nigropectus | reverse complement strand
CCCCCCATTTAAGTACAGAATTAAGACAGGAGAACACCTGTTGTCTTTGCCAGCTTGTGCTCCCAGCAGTCCCCTCACATATGCCAGAACAAGGACAACTTGTCCCCAGGTCAGACGGTGGCAAGACAAGCAGCTGTGGCAGGAAGGCCAATTGGGCAGTGTGGACAGGACTCCTCCTCCTCCAAGGGCAGGTACTGCTGGCTTACAAAGCTTCCATCCCTCCAGAAACAGCTCACAGCTTCACAGAGGAAAGGCAAAATGGAGCCCAGACCTTCAAAGCCCTCTCAGCACACAGGGCTCAGCCCTGAGTTGTTGCAGAGGTGGGAGCCAGGTTCATGTTTCTCCCATCCCGCTCCCAGCACACTCGCCTGCTCCTGAGCTGATGGAAATGGGAGGCTGACACAGCTGCAAAGCCCTCTTGCCTTGATGCCTGGGTCCAAAATTCAAGGCTTTGATCCCATCCCCAACAGCTGGCCCTGGCAGCAGGGACAAGCAATGGCAGGGGTGGGAAAGCACAGCAGGGAGCAGTATTCCTTTCCAGAAATTCCCTCCCCTTCCCTTCCCTGCTGTATCTACATGCAAAAGCTGCCAAGAGCAGCTGGAGCCTCACCACTTTCCCTAGTGCTGGGTATTAAGAGGCCAATGAAACGTGCCCCTCTGCCATGTCCTGGTGCTATACTGGGAGCAACCTTAATCACAGGTGCAGGGAAATGAGATTACGGCAGGATGCGGCCACTCTGAGCCGCTGCTCTCGGTGCCCCTCGCACGTGGCTGTTGCTGTCACTTGTCTGCGTGTCACAGCCCTGGCCACTCTGCTGTGGCAGTCACAAGGGCACCCGATACAAGGGGACAACCAGCTGAGCAGCTGTGGAGCACAGCGTGGCTACGGCAACGTGCCTTCCCCTCCTCCGGTCCTTCTGCTGGGCCTGGGGGAAGAGCAGCTCCCTGACGTGCTCAGAAAGGGAGAGACTCAGACCAGTCACTCCTTGCCTGATCTTTTTAAAGCCCAGCGAAGAGGTGATCTCTGTGCATTGTGAACTGGAATGAGACCACAGTGCACAGGAGATGCTGAGGAGTCTGAGCTCTCTGCTTCAGACTAGTTGCACCCTGCAGAGCCTGCTCCAGGCACAGCAGAAACAATGAAAGCACAAGTTTCCACAGGTAGGGATGATCCATGGAGCCGTCCATGGCAGGTAACAAACAAGGTCTCCAGACAGGCAGCCAAGAGCAAAGTGCCCTAATGGAAGGCAAACTGAGGCAGCAACTAAAGCACGGTACAGGGTCAGTTCAGAGGAGCCAGGGCAGCAGGAATCAAGAGTGTCCTTCACCTGACCCTCAAGAGATTTTGTCAGTGCAAGTGGCCCCTCCAAGTGACCCCCAGGAGGGGTGTGAGCAGTACACGTTGGGGTGCGCTGGACTTGGCCTTCCCTCAGCAAAATACCTTCAGCACTCCTTGCTGGCCTGCAAGTCTGTTCTGCCATTACTCATCTACAGGGAATTCAGTAAATTTAAGCAGCAAAACACCTATAGTGTCCTCCTTCAAAGCCAAACACACTCTTTTTTTTTCTGCCTGAAGCCTCCAGCCCCCTCCAGCTGCCCTGTCAATAACATTAAAGGCAGCAGCACTGCTCCTCAGGACCAGAGTCCTGCATCCCCTCAGGACTAAGCTACCATGAAGAGCATGGTTCACTGCAAGTGCCCAAAACAAGTGGGTCAGCTCCTGCTGTCCATTCCCTGCCCAGAGCTGACCAGGGCCAGCAGGGTGCAGAGGAGAGATGGGACACGCTGCCCTCGACTGCTGCACGTGCAGGAGATGGAGCTGTGAGCTGGGCACGCTTCTGCTCCCAGGGCAACGGGCAAGACAGGCTCTGCCCTGCAGCTATGCAGACCTGCACTTTTTTGCTGCAATGTTAACCTTAATTTTGCTTTCCTTTGTCACACGAGGCTCTGGTACACCCTGCAGCACATTCACTTCCCAGCCAGTGGACGTCTGGTCAGGTCCAGCCCCCTGGCGCATAGCACCAGTAAGGGAAACCTCTCCTCTGTAGGACAGACCATAACCAGGTGTAAAGAGCACAGTGCCTGCCAGTTCAGGGCATGGGACAAGCTGCCAGGATGGAGCTTCCCCCAAGAGCAGGCTGTCCTGTCACTGTTCATCTCCCAGGAGCAGCTCCCGCTGGCTGCTGTCAGAGACGAATGATGAGCACAGACAGACAGCAGGTCAGGCACAGCAGTTCTTCCAGTTCCTCTCCCCCTCTTCTCCTGTCTAGTTCCCTTCTTGAATGCTTTGTTTGGGCTACTGATCCAGCAGGGGAGGTGGCAGGGCTGCCACTCCCCTCCCAGGTTTCTTCACAGCCACTCCACTCAAGATACTTCGGGTCAGTCCAGAGGCAAGATACCCGCCCACAGAGAAAAAGCATGGAAGAGTGAGATTCCTACTGCACAGCAAGATACAAATAAATAAAATACATCTAGAGGGACAAGGCATGTGAAGGAAACAACAGCGCCAGACAGAGGATGGATTCCTGCAAGGCGGCAGCATCTGCTCCCTTGGATGACTGACAGCATCATGTTTTAAGACACAAGAGCCTTCCTTCCTGGCTAGCCCCACTCCCCAGGGGTGCAACCTATTAAAGCCAGGTTCTGATCTGTCTGCCTGACAGCGAGTGCTTCCCCCTTTTCTCGGGGGTACAGTCTATTGTCCTGATCCATAGCATCACTATGGCTTCAAAGGGAGAACAGCCCAGCCTGATCCAGCTCTGCTTGACAAGGGGACAAGGGACAGGCTGTTACCTCTTTCATGTGCCCTCTCAAGTGTGCTTGCAGATTTCTTAATGTCCATCTTGTCCCATGATCAGGGCCAGAGGTGACTGAAATTAGGTCAGCTCAACACTTTTTTTTGGTGCAGGAGAAGTGACAGTGTAACAGAGAGCCTGGCAGCACTCAGCCACCCAGGGATACAGGAATGGATAAGCAGCCGTGTTACTTTGCCACCTGTTTGCTGCATGCAGATGGAGCTACAGTTTCAGGCACTCTGGAGACTCAAGGAGGCACTGATACCTCAGTTCATAGCTTGGAAATGCTGTTGTTAATGGAATAAGACATATTCTTTGCTTTATTAAGGAGAAAATAAGATCAGGAAGGAATAGGAGGGTGCATGGAGTGTTCTATCATCTGTTGGGAACATCAAAGCTGAAAACTGTGTGGTTTAAGGTATTCACCTACAGAAAATCAAAGCAGCATGGAAGGCAGGCAGTCCCAAGTACCAACAACTGCTCACTTCCCATCATTCATGGTTGCTGGATCCCTCACTCTCCTAAGACCACAACCTACGAATGTCAATGAGGGAAACCACCCACAGCATTCAAAGCAAAGCCCAAAATGACCTTGTATCCATCTGGCATGACTCAGAAAGGGAAGCCAATACAGCAAGGCATGGGAGGATGAAGAACAACTCACCGAAGTTCTCCCCACCCCAGATGTCCATGGCACTGTCGTACTTCCCCAGGTGGTTGAACCAGGCCTTGTCGATCACAAACAGCCCCCCAGCAATGATGGGTGTCCTGCAGAATGGACAAGGAGAAGAGGACACACTCTCAAGCACTGCTGCAGCACCTGGATGCACAGAAGCAGCCCTTCCCTTTGCCTCCTCTTCCATCATCAGGACATCAGCTACGCATCACCTTCTCACCGAGGAAAGGACAAAACACCTCAAAATGCATCTGAGCCTTTCTTTCAGCTGCCTTGGTGTTTTGCTGTCAATCATAAATTGCCTGGCACTTAATGACTGGCTACTGCACCCGTCAGCACAACTCCTACAAGCCCAAAGTTCACAGCCCTGATTGTAGGCTTCAGCATCAAAAATGCACTTAGCACTCGGGGGTTATTCACTCAGAAGGGCTTTTTGCCTGGAGCCAGCCTATTAAGAGCACCATTCCACTGGGGAGAGGAAGGCAGAGCCAATTCAGAAGGGCTTTTTAAAAGCCATCACTAGCTGTGTGATCTTTATTTCAAACCAGGGTTGTTTTTCTTTCTTTGGATTAGCTAAGAAAACTGCACAGAGAAGGCCGGTGGAGGAGGGGAGGGCAGACCCAGGAGATAGCTTGAGGAGACCTGCTGTTTGCTGGCTCAAGTCCCAGCTCCATTCAGTTGGAGACAGTGTGGATGCCTCAGTGTAGGCTTGGGAGGAGCTGGGGTGACTGCTGTGCCCAGGCTAATCTCCTCTGTGCCCTACATTGCAGGGCGATCAGGAATGCAAGGCCAGCCTTTGGGAAGCCAGTGAGAGCTCCTGTTAGCAGCATCCTAAGGAGAAGCAGTGCTTTTCTCCCCTGGGAGCCTTCTGAGGCCCTGAGCTTCCCCCAACACTTGGTCTCCACACCTCACACCTGGCTGGGCTTGCAGACACCAGCACCAGGCTTGCTGCCAGCAGCAGTCTCCAGCAGAATGAAGGACCCCCTCCATCCCATGGCATGAGGACAGATGGTTATCTCCTCTGCTGCTCAGCTCTGCTCCCTCTCCTGCACACCCCCATTTCTGAGGAGTCTTCAGTGAGGTCCAGAAGAGCAGTGCTGATCTGGGAAGGCAGGACTAGACATCAAGTTTATCAGGGGGGCTGAGGACACAGCCTTATTTTTAAAATGGTAGCTGAGCTGAGAGAAGCAGTAGTCTACAGCACCAGGCTTTTTCCCTAACCATAATCCTCAGCACCACCAAAACCCCAGCAACCATAAATACACCCCTTCTAAAATACACCCCTTCTATCTTTGTGGCATTCTCAGGCTTCAGTGTTGCAAGGTGAAGCTGTACTGCAAAACCCAGGCTAGCCAGGAGCTCGCTAGAGGTACCAGAAGTTCAGAGCTGTCCCGGAAGAAACAGCACACTGCTATGGTGCATGGGGACACACAGGAGGTCACATGAGAGGCCTGTCCTGCTCCACCTTAGCCAGGTGCCTCCTTCCCCCTCCCAACTTACTTAATGGGCTCCGTGGGATCAAGTCGTTTGGCTTTCTGCTCCGGGGAAAGCTGCTCCCATTTGAAATGCAGACTCCAGTCAAAACCTGAAACCAGAGTAGAGAAGTGCCATGGGGAAATTAGAAATTGATACGGATTAGGAGGCAATGCAGGCTGCAGAAGCAGTGCTGGATGGAGCACCTTCCCCACTTTCAAATGACTTAAGCCACAAAGATGCAGCTCTTGGGAGAAAAGTCCAGTGCCTAACATATATTACAACTACACGCGAACAAGAAACAACACATTGCATTACAATTGCAAAGTCAAGCGCTCCAAAGACAGGAAAAGTCAGAATTAAAGCTGCAGCTGAAACCTCACTTAGTCCCCCTGCGCACACAGAAGCACGCTCTGATGGATCCTGCGTGCTACAAATAGCACAGGCATACTAACAAGCACTACACTCCCATCCTCCAGTTGCTGCCTAGACATCCCCCATCTCCTCCTGTCACTTCCAGTGCTGCCCAGGGTACCTTTGACACCACCCTTCTTTCCTGCTTGACCGCCTTACCCACTGCAGCAAGCGAATTCCTCGCGCCACACCTACCTGTGTGTGGAGCAGCCAGCGGGAGCACTGAGCACTGTTAATGTGCTTTTTTGTGAGGCAGCAGGAGACAGGTGTGGTGCAAAGGCCAGTGCACGTTCCCACCATGGAATGGATGCCCACAGGACACACACAAAGCTTGGACTCACCTCCTCTGAGGTCTGAGGAAGCTGCCACGTAGGCAAAAGTGTCCAGGTTGATGATGTCGATAACGGGGCTGACCACTCGAGTGGGATCCTGCAAAGCAGAAGCAAAAAGACCCATGACTTCAGAGGGCACCACTCAAACTGAGCAAGGGACTCCGAACTCCTGGAGACACCAAGAGGCTGGAAACATCGGTGTCATTCAGGTTTGCCAGGGACAAGCGCCCATCACTGCGTCCTCCTCCTCAGGCTGTGCCTGTACTTGGCACCCAGCTGGGCTGGATGAAAAGCTCCTTCTGCCTTTTGCTAATTCACTAAAATATTCCCCTTTCACCTCCCTTAAATACTTTTAACTGGATTTCAAAAGTCAAGTGACAAAGAGGCAACTGAAATGACAGAGGAAAAACACAGCCAAATAGCTTAAAGATGGATATTTTTTTTAAATGCACCAACTGCAGCAATACAGTTAGTTTTGCCAAAGGTGTGAAAGGGTTAAAAAAAAGAGACCTGATTTATTCAAAATAGTTGGTGGTGATTTAATTAACATCTTGTTATGGGCAAAGAGATTATACAAACAGTTATGAACAAAAATATCTACAGGAGGAAGAGACTCTGACGGCTTTGACTGGTCTCTTATCTCCCTTTTTCTTTTCAAAAATCCCAAACTCCAATTATAGCTCAAACTTCAAGGTTTTACCCTCACCAGATCAAATTGTTTTTTCACAGCTATACAAAGGAAAGCATCTGAGCACGCGCGGGCTTGCTCTCTCACTGGGGAAAGACTTTGTTTTAGAAATTAGTCCTGACAAAGAAGTATTCAAATGCAGCTGTAGGAAGAAGCAACCAAAGGCCATGAGCTGGGAGCTGGACTAGAGCTGATTTTCCAATTGAGCATGACAAATACTCGCTGTTTCCGTAACAGGGTCAAGCCAGGGGTCTCACCATCACTTTCTGTGAGTCAAACATCTCACTGAAAGGGCAAGGTTTGCTGTACCTCTCTCTTGCATGGGGAAACACAAGTCACGTCCAAGCACGATGAGCCTTTCAAACCCACCAAATCCATCGTGGCTGCTGCACAGTGCCCCTCAAGCTGCCACAGCTCAGTACAGCCAAGCATCCTTTAATTGCCTGAGGCTAGGGGAAAGGTTTTAAGCAAAGCGTCTGCTTTGTGCGCTGAGCACTGCAGGGAAAGGACTGCATCCACTCATTTAAAACCTGCCCCTCAAGCATCTTACTGGTGAGCACTTCTAGCTAGCTGACACTCACCCCCAATTTCAATTCCACTGCTACTCCTTGCACAGCACAACTTGCTGTAAGAAAATCCCCTTCACATCTGGGCTGGGTGCATTACTGCAGAATACTAACCTTGAGCAGTGCTGTCTTCTTCCTGCCTCGCTTTCCCTGCCACGTCCTGAGAACATTTATATTTACTCAGCTTTCATGAAGGTCTCTCTGACCCTCAAAAGAAAAGCACGGCATGCTCAAGAGCACAGCGCTGTTGCTATGATTTATTTTGGGCTGAGCACCAGATCTTATTATAGGCAGCTTCATCTTTCTGGTTTTTTTGATACCCACCCATGCCAGGACATGTTAATATTAACAACACCCAAACCTTCAATCCTCTTTCACAAACTTGAGAATTCATTTCTGCAATGTACTTCTCAAACACACCAACGTATGCACCTAAACCAACAGGAAAAAACTCTGCAAATGGGCCTGAAGATCACAGAGATATTTCAGCCTTGGAGAAGGACCTTGGCTGCAGCGTGGCTCCCAACCTCTACATCCTAACTTTGTAATGGTCATCAAAAAGGGCCACAGTTGCTCCTCTGGCCCCACAGCAGGATTAGGCAAAGATTAGGCAGGCTGCCCCTCATGTGTCTCCTTTTTCCCAGGAAAGCACCAGACTGGGGGGTATTTGAGGTGGGAGTAGGGGGTCCACCATTCACTGGTTCATCCCAGTGCCACTTGCAAATCCAGTTTTGGGGCGAGCTTGTTGAGTCATACTGTAAAAATACCTCGGGATGGGTAACTACATTTTTAGAAAAGTTACTCAGTTGAAATGCACCATTAATGGCTTCAGAGATATTTGTTCCATAAGGAAAAATAAGAGCCCAGGCCCGGCAACTCCCAACCACACGTTTGGACGTGCAAACACGCTCGTGAAAGACACTGACCATCACTGTGGCTCTCTGAGACAAACACCTGCCCAGGCACAGGGCTGAGATGCCCTAGACCTTCTATCTTTCCCCCACACTCCATCACTTGCTCTTCCTGCTTGCTTCCAACTCCATACGCTGGTTACGTGCTGCCCACGCCCACCAGTGAGCTCAGCCGCGGGGGCAAAACCATCAGCTGCTGGGAAAGCTCGAGGTGGAGCTTGAGGGGCACCTCCACACGGGTGCACGGTGGCACACAGGGGCTCTGGCACTTCCCACCATGGAAAGTGGCAGGAATAGCTGCTCTGGCTGAGAAAGTAAGAGAAGCGATGAGTGGGGTGGCTGGGCTGTGGTGCAAAAGTGACGGGTGTGCTTTGAGGCACTCACCCCTCACTTGCTTAGAACTTCAACCACATTAGCTCAAAACAGACTGCTCCTGGGAGCAACAGAGCAAGAAAATGCTCTTCCTAGGCAGCTGACCCTCATAGAGCAGTTGGACAGGGAGCCCATCTCTTGAGCACAGCCTGAAGGTGGCAGCAGTAACATTTCATACACTTCACTGATCAATACTTCAACCCTGCTGGCAAGGATGGGTATGGTGGGCCTGGGAAGAAGGAGACTGAGGACTCTGCCCTTATCCTGCAGCTTCTGTGAGCAGTTAAAAAGCAAGCAAGCGAGACCCCTCTGGCTTTGCAGGTCCCTCAACACTCTTTGTAGTACATCTCCCCTGCTGCCTGAGGCTGCAAGATACTGGGCAAGGTCAGGGCAGCATGAGCAGCCCTGCAAGCTTACAGACTGCCTTACTTCCAGCAGGGGAAAGACTGAATCCAGGAGAGTTCACAGAGGTGATGTGTGCGTTTGATGCTGCATTCAGACCACAAGGCACTGAAACTCCCACGGTGATGCTGCACAGGGCATTCACACTCACCCACCCCATGGGTGCCGGACATGGGGCACCGTCCTGGAGCTGTGTGGGAAAGCAGATCTGCCAGCCCCCTTCCTGCTGCCTCAGCTGTCCTTCTCCCAACAAAACACATCAAAAGCTCTGCCTGGGAAAGAGGCAATTGCTCTGGATTCTCCTCACTGAAGAACAGCAGGGCTTTGGCAAAAAAGCAAGGAATGCTTGCCTAAAAAAGCCCAAAGGAACAAGTGACGCTGTGAAGTTCACTAGTGAATCCCACCCTGGACAGGCCAGCCATGAGGCTCCAGTGGGATATCACAGCACATGTACTCATAACTCTACCAGAGGCACGACTGACGATATGAAAAGACCATTTTCATTGCATCACCATCTGTCAGCAGCTCTGTGGCCCAGCCTGCAAACCAAGGTTGGGACCCCTCCAGCACTGGCCGTGCTGCAAGTGCCAGCAGCACCGACTGCCCTCGCCCACGTGGCAGGATCTGACCTGGTGCTGTGCCTCCCTTCCCCCTGTCCCATTGCTGACACACAGAGGGGATGCACAGCCCAGCCATCACAGCTATCACATCTGCAGGTGTGAAAAGCAGGATGCCCTGGATGAGGGAATCATGAACACCAGCCAGGCAGTTTCTCCATGACCCACCACCTCGGCCTCCCCTTGCTCCTCAGCTGCCCTTATGTCAATGTAACTTAGTAGTTATAAAATTGCTGAGTAATTAACACTAGCAATGAGAAGCCAGAGGGGTAGCAAGGGTGAAGAACGAGGCACGGCAAAGGGAAAGGATGGTGCACCCCCACCAGAGCTGAAGGCTTCAATCCCTGCACTCTGCTGCCAGCAGGTCACGGGCACAGAGCTCCTGTGACTCAAGCAACAAGGTGCCAGCAGCCTCTGTGTGCACGTCTGGGAAGAGAGTCGCCGCCGGAGAAAGGCGAATGTCATTGTCTGCTCCGAAATCAGCAGAATTTAAATCCTATTAAATCAATTTATTAGCGCTTAATTTGCATGAAATTAAATTCGGCCCCTACTCAAGGAGCCGTCACTCCCTTAAATCATCATCACTGAGCATTGTACATGAGCCTAATTAAAATCTCTGCTGGAGCACTGCCCACGTAGTCCCCTACCACCACTCAACCTGTGCCTGCCAGTAGAGTCCCACTGCCCCGGGAGACACCTTGTCCCACCCACCCACATGCTCCTCAGTCACACAGACACCCCATGAGCCTGCTGGGTGGAGGAAGACCAGAAAAGGCCACTTTGTACCCCAAAGGGCCCCCTTTGTACCCCCTACTTGGATGCCTGGATGCAGCTGGTTATGGTTGGATGGTCACGCCCACTAAGAGGAAGAGGAGAGAACCATCGGCCACGCATCTCCTGAGGGTGACTCTGGTCTCTCAGGAGCACTCACCTCTTTGATCCTCTGCAGCAGAGGGAGCAGCCAGTCCTTATTCACCTCGCAGTGACTGTCCAGGAAGGTCAGGACAGCTGCTTTTGCCACGTCTGCCCCTCGGATTCGGGACCGGATCAGACCTGTCCAGGGACACACCACGTCACGGTAACACCCCCAGCCTCCTCCAGCAGGGTCTCTTGCACTCGCGCTTCTCCTGGGTTTTGACCTGCCTAAATCCCATCCAGATAAAACACGGCCCAGGTTCACTGTCTCCTTCCCAGTGCTGCAAGGTATGCAAACCACTTCCTAAGATCCCCAAAGCAACTAAGTGGCTCCACCAAGGTTACTGATTTATGGCATTTATGCCAGTATGTAGTTTGCACAATTAGTTCTGCTGTCACCTTCTGGGACAAAACATGATTCAAAATGCTTTCATAACCCTCTGCAGGCAACAAATCTAATACAGATGTGAGGCAGTGGGGAATGGGCCAGGGGAGTTGAGGATGGGATCACCTTGTGACAGAATTAAGCTTTTCTTAGACTGCTAACTCTTCCCTGCTGTGACCCTTTCCATGTCCCAGCGACCCTCAGATCTCTCCCACCCTGAGGGCACTGCTCAATGGGAATGACATTTTCCACCCAGGAAAGACGGTTGGCTCATCAGGGTTCTGACAGTGAACTGGGGAATTGTTTGGAGATGGGAAGGGATTGCTGCACGCACTTGTGAGAAAGAAAAATGAAAAAACAGGGAGGTCATGGAAATTGCACATGGATTTCACACTAGACTTTGGCAACATCACTGCTCTTAAAGATGCCCTGTTCCAACTCATGCAGGAATTAACCAGCTTTCCAACACTTCTCCTGCCCGCAGTGGATGCTCAAGGGAACCATGGCATAAGAAGGGAGATGGTTTTGCTGGCAAACAAGAGGAGATACAGGTGACTAAAGAGGAACGGAACTTCTTTATGAAGCCGAAACAACGGTAGTACAAGGGGACATAGAGGCAGATAAAGAGACAGAAGGATTTTAGGGAGCAGCCACGCATCAGGTCCATGCAGGAGGCTTTCATATTAATATTCCCTAGGAGAAAGGCATTAAGGAACAGCCGATGAGCATCTGCCCTTCCCAAATCCTGGCAGCCCTCGAGTGATACAATTTAAGGCAAGTACTCAGCAAGGTAAGATTGAGTTCCCACATTCTGACTGATTTATAGAGCACCAAAAACTGCAGGTCCATCAGCTGCTGGAGATGAGCACACACATACCCCCATAACACAGGGGAGAAAGGTGAGAAGGGAGGTGCAGGTCTTACGGACATCTCCCTTACTCTCCTGCCAAAGCAGGAATGTCTCTTTCACCCGTGGGGCATGATGCCACCCTGTCACCAGACCTGCAGAGCTGAAACCCTCTGCAGAAAGAATCCACAGAAAAAAAAACCTTCTCCACTCCTCAGTCTCCTCAACCCAACACTGACCTGGACTCACACCTTGGATCTGCAGCATGAAAAAACTTCTTTGTTTTTAGTTCTCCTAATACTGCAAGGCAGGATTTGAAACACACATTCAGGCTATGGGGAATGGGAAGATGTCTCAAAAGGTTGCCAGCAGCAGCCCAGTAGGACATGCATTCATCCTCCGTATAGCCCTTCTTAATCTCTCAAATATAATTAATTATTAAAAAAAAAAAATCCCACAGAAGCAGCAGGAGCAGATCTTCTCTCTTTCATTAGAGCAAACATCTTTACAAATAAGACCCGGGGCTTTGTTTTGCCTGTTCTAATTTTCTGGCTAATAAGCTACAGCTGAGCCTCACTGGATATCTTAATAGTCCCATCTTTTTCAGTGAGAGAGGGGAGATCCATTTCAAATCCCAGCCCTTTACCACATTTCCTTTTATCAGGGCCCTCCTTATTCCCAGGAGCCACTGGCCTCCTCTCTGACCACTCCATGGAGGTTCCCCCAGCTCCATCACTCTCACACTTCCCCAAATCTGGGTTCCCCACGTGGGCGGGCAGCTCTTACCTTCCCGCCGTCCATTCCGCAAGCACTTCACCTTGGGGAGCTGGCCCAGCAAGCGGCAGTCATCAGCTTGGGAGACACAAAGGGAGGACACGTCACCCTCAGCCCTCACGGTGGCTCTGGCAGCAGAAATGGGGGACTCCTGGGAGAGACTGGGAGCAGGGAGAGGCCCCTGTCCTGGACTGGTTGATGGCTTGTTAGGGCAATGGCACTGCTGGGTCACAATGGCCTCACCCCTCAGCTCATGCAGCATAAATTGGGCCTGGCAGAGTAGCTGTTTTCATAAAACTAGTGTAAATTCAGCAGATTTACACTGAGAGCAGCTGAATTATGCTCTAAAATCAGCACAGAAAAGTTGTGGTTCGGGTCAGAATCTAAATTTCTGCACATTAATGCAAATGACTATTTTTGGTAGCTGCAAAGCAACGCACAAGCTGTTGCTGAGTGTCTGCCTGGCAGGGCAGGAGCTTCCTGTGGTGGCCTGGAGCCTTCAGCGAGGAGAAAGGGATGCTCAAAGAGAGCCCTGTGGAGCAGCTGGGGGCTCCTCAAGCCCTGGGCAACAGCTCCATGGGGCAGAAAGGCCTGACAGCCACCTACACCTGAGCTAGGGAGGTCCTGCAACCCCACACGCAGCCCTAGGATCCCTCCTCACCCAGATTTCTCCCAGCAATGTGGAGGATGACAGGTGTACCCATCACAGCCCCTTCCACCTCTACACACGCATGCTGTGACCTCCACAACCCCTTCATGGCTCTCACCCCTCTGCCTCCTCTTCCTCAGCACCACAGAATTGTGTGCCCCATCCCCTCTGCCCAACCCCTGCACCCCCACACCCCCCCGAGCACTTTCACCCCCTCCAGAAGTCTCTTGTCAGCAAGAGATCACTGTACTCATACCCCTGATAATTCAGGGACAGAGCTGGAACAGGGGAGCAGAAGTGGCAGGGCTTGGCTACAGACTCAAAATGAAAACCTGCTGGGGATAGTGGGAACTCGCGTGCTGAAGAACTGCATCCCAGTGAATAACAAGTCAGCAGGCAGAGAGAGGTGAGAAACGAGACACAACCGGGCATGAGATAAAAGCACTAATTGCTTGGGGTGGGTTGCAGGGAAAAAAACTGACCGTGTGTGTAGCGTATTATGCAAATGCATGTATTTTATGTAAATGCATGCAGAGCAGATGCCAGCAGGCTCAGACTATCACAGGAAAGAAGATGTCAGATAGCTGAGGAGAGCTGAGTAGCTGAGGGGCTGCCCTAAGTTACACAGGAAACAGGCTCCCCTCTGGTGCCCTGGGATGAGTTAAAACCCAGCCCTGTTCCTTCTCCCTGGCTCACAGCACTGGGCACGCTGTGACAGGGGAGCTGTGTTCCTACAAACCTGCCTCCTTCCAGGAAGGCAAGTGCTGTGCCTATTTAGCCAAATACCCGGCATTTACTTTCTCCACCTTCCAAAAATTCTGCTCTGCTGTTCTCCAGGGCAGTTCAAGTCCCTGCACCTGCTCCTCCTCCCTGTTCTGCCGGTTCCCAGACTCGCCTGGCCTGCCCACCCCGTGTGCTGGAGCTGTTCCAGGGCTCACCGTAATCACAGCAGCTCCTTCCCCTAGCTTCAGCAACTTCCCAGGGAGGTGTCAATGCCAAGAAGTGGGTCTTGTGTGAAATCTGTCCCTAATGCTCTCCGAGGCAGTGCCTATTTATAACATCCAAGAGCAAAGCCTAGATCCATTTTCATAAAGAAACCTATCTGGCTTCGTTTTCACACTTCCAAGTAAACAGCTTTATTTTGCAGCTCCTTGAAACATAAGTGCCACAGACTACTCAGCCCGTTTATCATCCTTTTTATGCCCGAGACAGTATTTTTGAGCACTCAGACCTTCAACTCTCCCATCGCACCAGGCAAGGTCTTTAGCTAGGGTGGTTCCCTGGGAGCCCCTGGGGCTTCAGCTACCTTCTACTGGAGACCAGAGCTATTGATTTCCCTTGAGTCACACTATTAACTGGGAGGGAACAGCAGGAGGATGTGGGCTGTCTGTGTGGTGTACAACGCTATTTATGGTGCACCTCAGAAATGGGAAACCCATGCAGGGAATCCTCTTTCCATGGGTGAAAAAGAGGGTGGAAAAAAAAAAATCAAGAGGTGCTGACCACCTCCATAAACGTATGCAGAACACATAGGTAGGGTCAAGAGGGTCACACTGTCACTGTCACGTGCAATTCCAGTGGTGTCAACCCAGAACTGCTCCTGGCTGCAGCTGAAAGCCAGATCAAACACACCATGGCTGTGGTGGGATACAGCTGTGTAAGGATTGGATTCACGTCTACTGGGCGTAAAAACGATTTGCCATGCACTTTTCTCGCACTATTTTCGTGAGAAGAGGCTGGATCATTTGGAATTTGAATTCTACACGTGGCGGTGCAAAGCCGGCACAGCAGGGTTTGCTCTTCACAGCCACAGAGCTTTAAATTTCCTTCCACTCCAGCACTCTCCCCCCTCCACGAGCGCAAATCCCAGTCTCTCACAGGCTTTTTGGCCCTTTGCTTTTAACAGGGAAAGCGTCACTTACGATCATCGCTGAAGTCATCCACGAGTACGATTTCATGGACGAGGTGCACTGGGGTGCGGTTCAGCACGCTGAGGAATGAAGAGAGAAAATCCATGACAGTGCTTGACCAACTTAACAATCCGGCAAATGGAGTGGAAAAGCCAAGGAACTGACCCCCACGCCAAAGCACAGAGGAGCAGGCTTGGATTTCCAGACAGGATATACTCGATAAGAACCCAGAAACCGCGCCCTAGTAATCTACAGTGCCTGGCTATCAACTCCCTGTAGCCCAATCTAGGAGCTAAGTGCTCTGTATTCCTAGGAAATAGCTGAGATTCACCCTTTTCACCTTTGTGAGCAAAAGCAGAGCCTCAGGTAAGGCCAGGAAAAACTGGCGCTTTTTTCCCCAAATTGCACCAAGATTCCTAACTGGGCTTACAGCAAAGCTACCGTCACCTCTCCACCTCCTCTGGGGCTAATGATACGGTGTCCAGCAACAGCAGGGCCAACACAGAGAAAATTACCCAGCTCGAACCCATCTTTACACAGCTCACAGCTGTGGCAGGACAACTCCTGTTTTTATCCGTGAGCTGATAGTGTTTTGGAGGCTTCCGAGAGGATAAGAGCAGGGTTGGAGCCTACCCAGGTAATGAAAGAGAGAGGCTGGAGGATGTGGTTCACAGCTCCCTCCGTGTGGACAGACACTGTGAGACATGGCACAAAGCTACAATCTTCCCTTAATCATGCCACCAAGGGTTATTATTGTTATTATTATTATTAAAGGTCTAGACCTGTTCTTTCCATTTCTCTCACGGCGCAGAGGTCGTGGATTGGTTGCACTGGCTCCAGCAATTTCATCTCCAAATAAACACCAGTGCAAAAGTCACCCTGACACGTAAGACACGGAGTTGCAGTTGGTATTACACACGTTTAAAATCCTGCCCCAGCAAAGGGTCAAGGCTGTCTGCTCAAAACAGAAGCCCCAAAGCATCCCAAAAGTCTCTTAAGTGCTTGAGTTGGGCTTTGATAATGCCAGTCAGGTTGTACAGGCTTTTACAGCATTTAAACTTCTTTGCCTTCATCCTAAGCACGGTTCCTTTTCCACACAGGATTTAAAATCCCCCCAAATTTCAGATCTTCAGACTTCCCACTGGCACAGGAGGGCAGTCACCCAACTAGCTAACAATCTTGCAGCCCCTGATACTGCCAGATCCTTATTAACAGGTTTTCCCAGTCTCTCAGGCTCCCAAAATTCTGGCCAAAAAAAGCCTGGAAGTCTGGAAAAACCACATCCCTGGCCCAGACCCCAGTAAAGAGAGCGACAAAGGGTAGAAGCCCCAGGGGACTTGGGAGCCACCCAACCAGCTAGCAAAAAATGCAGACCACTCCACCCAGGGGGTTCCCCTTTGCCAGGTGCCTGCTGCCTGCACTGGTGTACTCCCTTTCCCTCCAGGTGCTGGAATTACAGCCCTGCAGTAAGGAACAGCTGAACTGGA
This sequence comes from Eulacestoma nigropectus, assembly GCA_013397775.1. NCBI lineage: Eukaryota > Metazoa > Chordata > Aves > Passeriformes > Eulacestoma > Eulacestoma nigropectus. Next base: position 188,253 of record VZTE01004039.1, on the reverse strand, counting down.
TTTTTTTGGAAGGCATACAGGACATCACAAGGCAGATGCTTGAAACAGAATCACAGAATGATTTGGGTTGGAAGGGACCTTAAAGATCATCCAGTTTCAGTCCCAGTGCCACAGGAAGGGACATCTTCCACTAGACCAGGGTGCTCAATGTCCCATCCAACCTGGTCTTGAACACTTCAAGTAAATGGGCGTGTACAACTTCTCTGGGCAACTCGCAGAAAATAATTTCTTCCATATATAATGAATCCTTCCTCCATGCTGGTTTTTCTTTTTCCTGAGCAGAAATCCTCAAAAAAAGGGAGTTCTCTATCAGACCAGAGTGAGTAAGCCTGGAACCTCCCTTGTGGAGTGCCTCAAAATCATTTCCAAGAAATACTTTCCCTGGAAACAAAATCCCTGCCTCTTCCAGTTCCAGGATCTTGGCAAAAGCCATTCTTTTCCCCCACTACAGATGCCTTGCATGCTAAGGTTTGAAGGAAGAGAAAGCCACTGTCCCTTAAGCAACAGTCAGGAGCTGCTGTGTGCACCCCGACACTTTGGCTTGTACCAAGGAGAGCCGGACACCACCACCCCTCCGACACCCACAGCCTGCATGAAGTACTGGGAAAAAGTGGCTCAGCGCCCCTCCTCCCACTGGGGCACACAAAACAATTTAGATGTGCTGTTTCCACCTGTCAAGTGTTTTTTAATTATTGTTATTAATAGGCTTGTTATTTTTTAGAAATCCCCGTACGCCAGAGCTGAGTTCAGCAAATTACCGTAGCCGAGCATCAGTAGACAGAGACAGGAGAGCAATATCACGCTCAGTGGAATATTTAACAAGTGCTGATTGCCTGGAAACCTAACTCTGTGCAACCTGCAGGAAAGAAGCAGGCTTGTAAAAAAGCCAGCAAAATAAATAAATAACCCACCAAGAGTGGGAGGGGAGGAGGCAGCGGGCAACTTGGAACACTCAAGGCCTGCCTCTGCCTGGTCTCCCCTGCAGATCTGGCTGCCAGAAATGCAATGCAGGGCTTAACTCTATGGGAAGGTGGCTGCAAAGGGGCTGATTCTGCTTTTGCTGGTACCAGCCAGAATAACTCAACCAAAACCGTGGCACTGGGCTGTGTAGACTCAGGCCTGGGCCCTAAGCAGTACTCAGTGCCTTGGAGGAACTCCTGCCAGAACACCTCTTATGGAAGAAAATGGACCATTTCCAAGGCCCTGGGCTGGGCAGAGGAGCAGCCCAGGCTCTGTTCAGCTGCAGGCTCCCACTGTTCCCAGCTCAAGCAGTTTGCTGCCAACTCTGTGCCTGGGCTTGCCACCCCGTAAATCAGGGAAGATGATCCCTGATTGCCAACAGTGGCCATCTGTGGGACTGACCAGAGCAAGGGGGAAAGGGCCAGCATGCTGACCCACGAGGGAAGGACATCTCCAAGGACTCCTCTGGCTCCATAAACGCCCTTCCATAGGGTTAATGACAGACACCACTGTGGGTGGCACAGCATCCCCCCACCTGTACCATCACAGACCTCTCCCACCAAATCCCTTGTGGGACTCACTCACCACACAACACTCCTCCAAAATTCGAGTGAACAACTCACCCTGGTGAGGGTGGTCCAAAGGCTGGCTCTGCGGGACCTGCTGTCCGCTGGTTTCAGCGCACTTTGAGCTCATTATTGCACCACAAGTTGGTGCACAGACCCCAGCAAACCCCAAAACTGCTGCTAAGTCCAGGGCCACTTGATGCAGGCACAGAGAGATCTCCAGCAAAGCCAAATTCGTGTCTCCAATGCATTTTCTGCCTGGTGCTCCATTAACCACATAATAACACACACATTATGTTGGAAACACAGAATATAAGCACCCCTCCTGCAGCGCTCCTCAGGGAGGATGGGAAAAAGAGGCATCAAATCCTCCACATTTTCAACATTACGGTTTTCGGGGGTTTTTTTTTCAGACAGACCATAAAAGCACTTTTAAAAATTCAAAGCCAGCTTTTCTATTACTTGTGCCTCTGCTCAGCTTTGATTTTTTTTTTTAATACTTTCTTTTCTTTATGTCTGTGCATGGCTTTTTTTCCCCTTTCATATGGGTAAAATCAGAAGACAATATTATAGTGCTTTGAAGTCCCTCTGTTATTATAGATTTTTTTTCCCTCAAATCAAACATACGTAGATATATACTGCAGTGATGGGCATATTTGAACAAATCAGAGCAGTTTCTAAGTTCTGCTGAGCCAAAGATCACAACATTTTCTCCCTTAAATTGCCAAAAGACCTGCTACCATCAAAATGAAAGCTCATGCCTCGAGTCCAGAAAGCGCTTACTCAACCTAATAAGAACTTTTGCTGCTGAATTATCTTGAAAAGACAATGCTGGAATTTTCTTTGTTCTGATTTATTTACCTTATGCAGTCATAGCCATGGAGAATTTCACCTTAAATTTTCATTGTAGGGTCCCTCCTCCATCCTCCTCAAGAATTTGTTGGGATCCTTTTCCACGTACCCAGAGGTAAGCACTGGATCCAACAATTTCATCTCCAAATAAATACCAGTGCAAAAGTCACCCTGACCATGTAAGACACGGAAAATGTTTGCGGGAAGGAATTTAGACCTTCTGACCAAGTCAAGTGTGTTTTTGGTCATCACCCACTTGCTTTGTAGAGGTGACTCTGGACATCCATCCTCGAGAACTCATCAACCTGATAATTCTCTCCATGGCAACATATTAGGGCTTGTTGGGGAATTAAGAAACACCTTTGGGAGGATAATAAAGTATGAAAAGGGCCAAGGGTCACAATTATCGAAATCAGACTCAAAGTATGGAGAGAAAATACCCACCAAAATGAACTGCTTCAACAACCCCACATGGTTAATTATGTAGGAAGAAAGACATCACACCAAGAATAACCATAATGAGCTTTGATTACACTGCGGCTTTCGCACTTTATTCTTTCAAATACCCACCAAGCTCTTTGAAATTCAAGAGTTCTCTTATGTTAACATCAAAAGGTAAAAGCGCACGGAGGGCTGTGTACTCAGTCACCACGAGAGATGATTAGCAAATTAAGAGAAAAAAAAAGTCCAGGGTTTAAGTAAAAAGCAGAAAAGAAAAAAAGAAATGAAAAAATAGTCAGCACAAAGTGCTAATTACACAGTTTCTGTGCAACACCTGGCTTGTTTTTGCTTCTTTAATCAGGCTCATTTCAGTTATGGCACAGACTCTGTAAGGTGCCTAAGCAAGGAGGCTTTGTCACCTCCCTGTCTCAGATGTGTGTGGATGCAGACAAGGCAGTGGCACGAGGGGAAGGGGCGAGGTGCTGGCTGCACAGGACATCACTTTCCTCACCTATGAGGACTGGAAAATGAAAGGCATGGTATTCACTCTGCTAATTAATGATCTAAATATTTGATGTGGTATTCACAGCACTTGCATCAGGACTCCTGCCAAAGGATGTGTTTTGGTTTGTCAGCAAGAGGTAAATAATTTAAGTTTTCTTATTCCTGCCCTGAGGTCCCCAGCTGCAAGTTTAAAGAATAAATAAATAAAAACCACTCAGCAGAGTAAACGGGACTGTCTCACCGTCTGCCCAGCAGGTCACCCACATGACAGGATTAGGATTCCCTTGCTATATCCAGGCTAGTATAGGATGGAAAGACAGGAAAGAAGAAATTGTTGCTTTGGTGGGTTTTTATTTTTTATTTTAAATGGCTATTGCTTATTTTCTCCCTTGCTCCTGCCTTCCCACCTTGGGTTTAACTCACATGGTCCCATTTCATGCACTGTTGCAGACTCTCACCATTTTTTAGGCAATGAGCCCTAGAGCTTGAAATACGTGAAACTGAACCACAGAGAGATAAGGAACTTGTTGAAAAGTGAGTGGTAGAAACAACCCAATGATACTTTCTTCATCGTCTGCACAGCAAAAAAAAACCTTAAAAAATCCCAAGAGCTACTCTGCTATTCACTATCTCCTCCTTTCTGGCCTCTTCTCCCATTTTCTTTTTCCCTTTCTCATGACATCCAACCCCTACTCCCTGGACAGTTGTACACATTCACAAGCACAGCTGCACACACATTTATAAATGCTGACTTCACCATTTGCAGAGATCTGGGCATTCGATAAATTTACCTTTTCTTTTTTTTTCCCCCCCCTGCTTTACTTCCAGCTGGCAAATGGTCAGAGAAAAGATCATGAAACTTTTAAATGAATTCATTATTCAACACCAGCATTTCTCAGTAACTCTGACAATGCAAAATATCCACAAACGAACTGTCTCAAGTGCTCCCAACGTGACCTGGGTAAGGGGTGCCGTGGAGGCCACGTGTTGCTGCTTCCTACCACGAGCCTGAAACACACTGAGCCTGCAAAACAGCTCAGCCTCAGCACTTGGGGAGCATTGAGGCTCTCAAGCACCCAGGAAAACCACAGGAACAGCAAAATCCCCCCTGTTAATCAGGTACTTGGTCCCTTCTGCAAGAGGTGATTCCCTCCGCCACGGCATTCAGCAGCACTTCCCTCTGCCACTGCTCTGTGTTTACACGGGGTCTTGTAGGAAGTGCCCCCTTTGCAGGGACAGTGCCCCATCACCCACAGCTTTGGACAAGCCAAGAAATGTCCCTTTGTCCTATTTCTTGCTCCTGCCATGGCAGTTAACTGAGAACACTGATTCTGCAATGAGGCTGGAAAATGCAACATACTGAAATTCAGAAAACCAGGTTTGCAATTTAGTATCTTCCACCAGCTACAAAGCGATCACCTCTCTGTTCCTCAGTCTGTCTATCTGTCACCTGTGTTACACCACTGTGGAGATGGACTGGGGAGAACAGGGTAGAAGAGGTGCCCAATTTACCCATCACAATGCTGAAAGCACTTGGCCACAGACTGCCCCAAAAGGCACAAAGCACTGTCAGGAAGACAGAGTTTGTTCTGAATGGCCAAGGAAAATCATCCATGTTGTTACAGCCACTGAGGGATGGAGTCATCTGGAAGATCTAATTAAACTGAGTATTTGGAGAGCAAGAGGGAGAAGGCCCCAAGCAGTCAGAAGGCACAGCAAATTAACCTACAGAGGCTAAAGAGGCAGACGAGCTCTCAGCTGGGTCCAAAAAGAGGCAAGGAGGTGGCAATATGTGCACAACCACATCTAGAGAGGAACAGAGCAGGAGCCACGTCACCAACTTGCCACCAAGGATTAGTATCCCTAGGCTTGGCTAGATCAAAGCAAGCCCCTATGTACCGCATCCAGGAGGAAAACCCTGGTGCCAAGAGGCCACCTCCAAACCATGGGGACCAGAAAAAAAAGGATCAGCTGAGGACAGTTCAGGATCTCAACCCAGGGAGAGGCAGAGCAGATGGGGACCCAAGGCTGTCATCGCAGTTCCTCACTGCCTGGGCTTGCCTCTGTGGTGCAGCTCAGTGGGATGCTCTGCGTGGCTCTGGCACTGCTGGGAGACGAACCTACAAGAAAGGGAGCTCAGAAGGGTCCCCAGAGCTGAGGAAAACCTCCTCATAGATAAAACATGAGCACTGGAATTGCCAGGCCCTACAAGCGAGGAGAAGCAGTACACAGGGCAAAGCTGTGGTGGAAATCACACACAACCAGGCAAGGAATGCAGTAAAGCAAATTAATCAAGTCAAGCAAAAGAAAAGAAGAGGAACAAGGAAGAAAGTCTTTTTATGCTGGAAATAAGAAACTTCAAAGGACAATCATCTACAGGAAGAAGTAAAAATTCAATGTACCTGTATTTCTAACCTTGCCATCACTGCAATGAACAGCTCTCTAATGAAGCTAGACATGGGGGATCCAGGCCTAAGAGCTGTACCATGGGTCTAGCATTTATCATGTGACAACATCACTCATTACCACACCTGGCAGGACAGTGAGGTGCTGAGTTATGGGGAGAAATGAGATCAAAATCCATCCCTGCACTTGACATGCTATAAGCACCCTGTATTTCAGGGACTAGAGGACTGCACTTGCTACCTCTGTTACAACTGGTTCTGGAGAAGGCAAATTTATGCAAGGCACTGTAAAGACAAAAGAGAAGGTCCAGGATCAAGGAGCTGGTGCACAGCACCAAGCATCAGTGTCACCCAAAATCCACACACCCTAGAGAGAGAAAGCAGTGACAGATTACTGAGTGTGAAGGAAGGAGACAGGATTGGGCATGAAACCATAAAGCAGAGCAGGAATTCAATTTCAGGACTGTCAAACTCACTTGTGGCCCTGGATACGCTCACCTGAGGAAGGATGCTGAGAGAAAAGCTCAGAAAGGACAAGACATGGAACAGGGCACAGCTGAAGCCTCCCACTAACCAGCAACCCCAGTCTCTGACCAGTACCAGCCATGGCAAGGGGTCCCTGGGGATGCCAGGGTTTAAAAGACAAGAATTGCAGCAGGGCACAGACCTTCACTATGTGTGCATAAGATGCAGCTGCAAAACTCTACTGGCACAGAGCACAGCACACCCACACTTGCTACAGAGGAACCCACCAGCCTAGACCTGGACACACCTCACCAGATCTTCCCACAAGACAACCTGCAGATTTTCAAGGCACACACTGGGATTAAACACCGATTTCAAAAAACCTGCAGTGAAAATGAAGCCTTCAGTCTATCCACGACAGCAAAAACACAGCCAAGAACAAACCGACAAATGAAGGAATGGCCACATGCCCAGAGTGCTCCACCGTGTCGCTGCAGGAGTACAGAAACCATCCTTGAAAATCTGATCTGCGTGTGTGTCATTAGGGCTTCTCAATGAGCAAGCCTTTCTGGCACTCGCTGGGGCACTGGAGAAGCTCAAACGGCAGCATCTGTAGAATGATAGCTGTTCCTGGAGGACTGGGACAAAACACAGCTGAGCACTCACACCCAGCTGGATAGCAAAGCTCTTAGCCCAGACTCTGTCTAATCTGCTGATGATCCCTCAAGTGCTTCCCATGCTAGACCCTGCAAAGGGAGCACAGCTCCTCACTTTCCCGAGCACCCCACTGTAAAACCTACTTCTCAAGAGAGCAACTTTCAGGCTAATTTCTCTCGGTCACCATTTGAGACCACAGCTGGCAGGTCTGGTCCTGTTGCTGTGGTGAGTGCAAACAGATTCCGCTTTTATTCGTGATGACCACTGGCCCACTCATCCTCCTTTAAGAGATCCCCAGGAGCTCTTACCTCCGAACTGTCCTTAGCAGGGTGGACCTGGCCTCGTTGTGGAAGGTGATGACCACGCTGGTGGGCGGGAGGTCCTGGCTGTAGTGCAAAGTCGTACACCTGGGGCGGCAGAAAGCAGAAAAGGCCATTCAGGTGCTGGAATTCCAGGTGGGAGCTCACTTCATTAACACAGGCAGCGGAGTCCATCAGTAAACGGTCCTCCAGCCACTATTACAAATAAATAAATAAGACTTTTTCCGTGTGAATCATTTCTGAAGGAGTCCAGAAAATGCCACGTAAGTCACCAAGGATTAAAGCAGCAAAGAACTGTCATTAATGGGAAGGGATGAGAAGGGAGGCACCCAGCTGGCAGCCCTTTCCTCTAACCAGTGCCTCCCTAGCTACCCACCAGTGCTTCTCTCACCACCCTGGCTTGTGGCACCAGCAGGGGCAATAGCATCCCTGCAGCTCCAGCTCCAAGCAGCCTCACTCCCAGCCTCCAGAGGAAGCAATCCCCACCAGCCAGTTGCAAGGTAAGCCAAGCCCTGTTTCTAAATTGATTGTTTCCTTATTAATTCTGCCTTAATTGCATAACCAGACTACAGGGAGGACTGGGATTTAAAACTTTCCAAGCCAGCCTGCAGAAGGCAAAAAGCCACAGCTGCAACCACAGCCCCTGCTGCCTCCTTCCCAGGAGGAAATGTCACAGACTCTGTAATTACTTTGACCTTTAGCTGATTAAATTTGTGGCTTTTATAGACCAACACCAATATATTCCTACCTCAGAAAATCCAGATACCTCTTACATCCATGCTGCCCTTTCCAGGTCCCTATCAGTCCCTTAAGATGGTCTTAAGATGATACAACAGTAGCTCTCCATCACAGCCATCCTGTCCCTTCCCATCCACATGCCATTTGTCTGCTCTTGTGTCACTGCCCAGGTGCTACCACCACCATCCTCAAATGCAACAGGAAAGAGCACTGAGCAGCCACTCCTCCAACAAACCATCAGTTTGCTCCCCCAAAGTTCTGGACCACAGTACCTGCAAGGTGAAGTAACAACAGATGGAAAAATTAAGTTGAGGATGGAGAGGAGAAAGCACATAAGAGCAGCCAGATATTGCTGGTTTATGCTATTCGGAACAGCATGCTGCACCTCTCAAATGCCAAAATGCTCCAGATATTATTTTTAATGAGGTTTTCCATATTTTAATTTTGAAACTGCATTTCTGATTATTTACAAAGTGAACTAAATCAAAGGAAAAAAAGGCTGCCCAACAGGAGAAACAATTTCAAAGATAAGGAAAAAGTGCTATCTTGGGTGGGACAAAATATTTGCAAGCTCATGCTAAATTAGTTGCTGCTTTCACTTATTGTTTCACTCAAAACTCTTTCCAAATCCTGCTTCAACTTGGCCAAAAGAAGGTTTCTCATTACTCCCCTGTTCTTTCAGCACAGTCATCCACACCAGAAATTCACCTTCGAGCCAATTCTAATTCTGGGTCCATCCCCAAAGGATGCCAAAGTCGCACAGCTATTCCATATGCAGGAGAAAGCTCAGCAACATTGCCCTGTGTGACAACACCCTCATCCATCAAAACTGCACCTCAGGGATGCTGAAAACAGAGGGTTTCTGAATTATGAAACAGCACCGGGTCATGCCCTGAGCTGCTTCTCGGGGTCACTGAGGCCCCTTCCATGATCCAGTACCCCGCTCCAGCTGAGCCATGCCAAACTGAAAGGATGAGAAAGAAGCTGCTGCTCAGTTTTGCCACGCTCAGGCTCAGCTCCCGTTTGCTGTGGGGAGCTGCAGGGACAGCCTATGGCAACTGCTCTCCCTGTGCTATTTATACCCCGCTCCCAGATGCGCGTCCTGCCACCCACTTCCAGCAGGGCTCTGTGGAGCAAACAAGGGAAGCTATTTCTGGAGAAGAATGAGAGAGGGTGGAAAATACAAAGCCATCAATACTTTACTTACGCTATTACAACAGCCAAGGAGCTGGTAAACAAGGCAGCAGCCGGGTGTGTCTGTGCCTCCCACGGGTGGGAGTGCTGGGGATGCTGCAGGCTGGCTGAGGCTCCTCGGGAGCCACAACTTGCTTTTAAAACTCCAGATGTCGGCGCACCAGACTGGCCCAACCAGGCCACGTCCACGTGGGAAAAGCTGGAATGTCACACACGGGCACCTCCAGAGCTGCAACTCACCCCTGGCTTCTGTCTAGTGAGGCTTGTCACGTCCCAAGGACAGGAATGATGCTGCTACGGACCCCCAGCCTCGCTTCACCTCTGTGACCAACACTACACCACAGCTGGGACTTGCATCTCCAAAAACTGCCTGAAAATGGTCAGGCAGAGCTGCTGTATTATCGAGGGCTCCTCCTCTTGGGTCCCTTAAGACCCTGACTTTGCCCTTGCCCAGGATTTCACCTCTGGGTTCTTATTTCAGGAGCCCTCCCAAAGTTTCCTCCACTTGGTTCCTTTTCTTTTTTCCTTCCTCCCTCAGTGTAACTGCAGCTAAACATCCTGGGTCCCCAGAAGGGAGATTTCAGCTTAAGTTGTTGACTACAAGTGTCTTTTTTGGCACTTACTTGGGTAATAAAAACCACAGCTTGGAAAAGCATTAAATCCAGCATGTCCAGAATTATTTTGTGTGACAATTACATCTGGGGTAATTTCAATTTAATACCTCACTGCAAGTGAAAATTGCAGCATGCAGCCCTAAAATTGCTGTAATAATGAAAATAAACCCGCTAAAAGCTGCCTGTGCTACCTCAGGCTGTCACTGGATAAACGTTTTGTGCTGCTGATGGTATTTCATTGGTCACTCAACTGCCAACAAAAAAAACAAAACAAAACCAAAAACAACACCCACAACATTTTCAGGAAACCAAAGAAAGTTTGAGTTTTTTTAGATGGTTAAAAAAAAAAAAAAAGGGAAGAAAAAATAAAGGAAAGAAAAAGTCATAACTGCACTGCCTGTATTTGCAGTGCACTGAAACTCACTGGCTAAAGCCATTTCAAGTTTGATGCTTTGAAACCTTGCAGCAGGACTGGGGAGCAATCCTAGCACAGCAAGTGCAAGCAGGAATGCTGCCAGGCTGCTCTGCAGGCTCCCAGCATCTGGGTGGGGTGAAAGAAGACAGAAGCCAGGCTGGCCTGCCCTAAAAACCCCAGGGAGAGCATCCAGATGGAGAACAATTCTTATTTCCTCATGCAAGAAGTCAAACTTCATTTGATGGGAAGAGTCACTTTTTTTGCCTGAAGTTTTTTTTCCATTCAAAATGAAAATAATTTCAGAATCACAAAGTTCAGAAAGAGATAGTCTGGCTACAAACATCTTAGGAATCAGCCTTGGAAAATCCCAGCCTGGACTGGTTGCCTGTCATACTTCCTTCAGGGTGGACAGAGCAGCACAGCTCATCTCCATGTTCCCAATATGCCATTAACAGCTCAGGAATGAATTACGGAGTGCCTGTTTGTGAGGACAGGGAGCAGACAGCCAGAGCCCTGCCCTCACTGCAGGAATTGCAAAGTTCTCCTGCAAAGTCCCAAACTGTGGACACTCCAGCATTGCCCCCAGGCTTCCAAAGGCCCTTTCTCAAGATATTTTTCTTGAGTTTCTTCAGCCCTTGTGCTCCTGTTGAGTGGTATCACAGACTGGTGGCCTCTGCACACAGCTGCCCCTGCATCCTTAGAGATCCTCCTGACAGGGCAGCACATGCCCATTCCCAGGGAATCTGAACCCATTTCACATTTAAAATGGCAAACTTCACTCAGAGTGCCCCTCACCAAACCACAGCCCACCTTGCCAACACAGCTGCACAGCGCAACAGCAAAGACTAACAGTGCGAGCAGAGACAGACCCCGTTCCACAGCCTCTCCTGGTGCCCCCAGGCTCATCCAAGGGCACATCACATCCCCACAGAGCTGTGCTGTGCCTCTCAAAACCCACCTCTTACATTCACCCTCTCCTGTGCCCCGTCAACTTCCTTCAAGAAATGATTATCCTTATCCCACTCCCCTAGATTCGCCCTGCCAGGCTTCTGTTCGTTCCTCTTCTCTACTTCAACAGCCATCACTTGCCAACAACTCTGCTTTGAATTTTTAATGTTTTCCACGAAGTCCAAACTCTCCCTCAACACAGCTCACCACTTCCAAAGCACTCTCTGCATATTTATTTCAAACAGCCAGCTGCATCAGGCAGAGCCACACCATCTTTCACCTCCCTCCTGGCCCCTCTCTTCTCCTTGGAAATGCACGGGAGAGCAGTCTCGTCACCACACATCCAAACTAAGGGTATTTGGGTTTGTCTGTACCCTGCAGCCACAAGGCTGTCACATCAGCCCAGAGGATAGGGACCTGCCATCACAAACAGGATGGGTTCACACCACCCCGATGGACAAACCACTCTGACTTCAGATGACATTCCCCAAAGTGTAAAAAATTACTCCCACAGAGGAAAACGAAAATTACTGCCCCAGCGAGAGAGGAAGCCACTACCCACCACTGCCAAGTACAGAGTTGCCAGTGGAAAGGAAAAGATTAGAGCCCCAGCTGTCCTGGCCAGTAGCAAACCTACCCAGGCTCTGCGCACCTGTAGGGATGGATAGCAGGACATGCAGGCACTTTGGTCACACCTCTCAGGACAACCTCTCAGGGTGGCACACACAACAGTGGAAAAGCATTGTGCCTAAACCTTGTCTTTGAGCTGAAGTAAAATTCATAAATCATGAAAACGTACAATGATTTGGGTTGGAAGGGACCTTAGAGATCACCGAGTTCCAACCCCCTGCCTTGGCAAGGGACACCTTGCACTAGACCAGGTTGCTCTAAATCCCATCCAACACCTGAACAACTCCAAGGTTCTGGCATTTCACATCCTCTGGGCAACCTGTTCCAGTGCCTCATGGCCCTCACAAAAGACACTTCTTCCCAATAACTAACCCAGGAGACTTCCATGAAAATACTCTAACAATAGGAACCCCTGGACATGGTTTGATATAGAACTACAAAGCAATGTATGCGCCAACTCCCATGGAACCTATTAAGTTCATAGAGCTTACTGCCGGACAGGACCGTGCACCACTTCACTTGACCTCTGGGAAACACAGTCTCTGGCATTTCTCCCAGTTATTTCTGCATTTCTCAGTTATCCATGCATTAAGTCCAGTGACTTGAGCCTCACTGCAGAGTACCTTTCAAAAAATCCTTACTTGATGACCTCCAGAGATGGAAAATCCAAGAAGTGCTGTTCACGTTACAGTCAAGGCATCAGTCTCATACAACAGTAAAAATGTGACACAACAATTCAGAATTTGCTTGACCAGAGCACACAGAGCGGTCAGTGATCTTCTTCATGGCGTTCACCTCCCACCAGCACCCTCGGTTCTTCTTGGCTCTCCCCATGCCACCTTTCCTGCATGTTGCCTCAAAATATTTTTTCACTCAGCTTTGAGACCTTCAAAACTCTCCTTTGCCTTCCCAAGTAACACCAGCATCTCCTGCTCCTTCTCTGGGTATGCTTTGTCCCCTCTCAGTCAGGATGAGGCTGCCAAACAGAGGGCTGGCCGTGGTCTCTACATCTCCAGCACCACCACAGCACCCAGCCAGGGCACAGCTGGGAGCAGAGAGACAACTGCTGGCACATCCTGCATGTGGGGTCAGATCTGGCACAAAGACCTACAGAGAAAGCTCTGGGATTCCCTCTGGTGTTCTCTCGACGCTCCACCAGGATACACCACAATCTGAGCATGAATGTCACTGCTCAGAGCACAGATGTGACCTTCGGAGCACAACAGGAAAAGCAGTGGCTGCAGCAATCGCCACCAACTACAGACCCTCTTGTGCCTAACCTGGTCCTGCAGGTCCACCTCGGGCTGGCCACGGCTGTGTGGGCAGGCTGGTGCTACTGAAACACCAAACGGCCTAGAGCAAAGAGAGGCTGAAAACACAGCTGGAAGCCACAACAGTCCGGAAAGCAGCCGTGCCAAAAGGAGAGAAGAAAGGACATGGAGTCAGATGTCAGCTGGCAGTGCCACGCGATTGCAGGAAATGCCAGCTCAAGTTTGGCTTGCCAAAGTGAAAAAATACCCTTGAGAAAGGTCAGTAGGATTTCTCTGCTGGACTAACATGTGCCTCAGGTTTGCATTCCCAAAAAGGGACTGAAAAATCCCTAGGGTGGCATGCAACAGATGCTGCTGGGGCTGGGAGAAGCGGTGGTGATCCAAAGAGAGGAATCCCTGGTTGAGCAGATGACTTCGGGGCGTACAAGGGCCTGAGCAAGGGTAAGGAGGCACGTCCGCAACAAATACTCAGCAGTGGATAGCATCAGAACTAACGAGGAGTTATTTAGCAGGCTTGAACTAGATGTAACTGGATAAAATTGTAAAGAAGACCATCAGGAAAAATCTGCTGGGGCAGTGAACCAGCTCTGACTGTAGATTAGATGTCCAGAGGAACCTGTCCAACTTTGCACCTCTGCCTACCCCACAAAAAAACTAGAAAATGCCCGAAAGAGGAGAGTCCTGCAAACTGGTGCAACTCAACCATGGCTAACCTGAGATGAGCCTCCTTGGGCTGACCAAAAAGGACATTTTTCCACACAGCTTCTGGAACTTGAAGCAGTGCTGTATTTGGCTAGTGTGCAATTAATATTTCCTCTAACTCACTGCCTCTTTCGGTCTCTTTCTTTCTCTCCCCTGCAAGATAGATATCTAAAAAATTTATCAAACGACTAAATTTGAAGAAAAGGGGAAATGCAAGAAGGCAAAAATAACCTTCTGTGCGCATGACGTGCTGCTGCCTGTGAACCTCGTAACTGATGAGAAGATGCATTTATAATTCATTAAAAATTTGCTGGATTTTTGTCTTCAGAAAAGGGGAGGGGAAAAGAAGAGAATTTACTAAGGAAGGAAAGAATAGCATGGCTGCCTTTAAAAACAAGTTAAACCAGATTGTGTGTCTTGATTTTCAAAGCAGCTCATGAATAATTCAGACTTTTAGAGCCCTCCACACAGACTCAGGGTCTGTCTTACTTCTTGACTCCCCCCACCCTTCCTTCCTCAGAACTGAGGCAAAAGGAAAAATGGAGCCAACAAAAGTGAAAAGAAGAAAACAAAACCAGTACAATTCAGTAGAATTTTAAACTGATGCCAGTTTTACTGGAATACCAGAGCTGACAGCAAAGTTTTTCACTTGGTGAAAGTAAAAGCAAAATGTGGTACCTTGCACCTTCATGGAAAACCACCAATCCATTATTAAAGATCTTTAGAAGCCAGGACAACCTGAAATTACATTTCGGAAGGTCGGAACGCTGGATGTAAAGATTCCTTAGGGAGGATGCTTCCTGACCGGAGCTTCCTGGCACCATGTGGCAAATCAAAGCAGAGGAAGTCCCCATCCTCACGACACCTCCGTAGCCACAGCTGGGGAAGCACAAACCCAGCTCCATGCAGTGATAGCTCAAAAACACTTCCACCATGTAGGGATCTGCCGTGCTTACAGCAGAAATCCACCCAAATGGCCCTGAAACAAACTGCCCTTTTGCTGCAGCTGATGGAGTAGGACTTTCAGGTGCTGGGTAGCTGAAAAAAACAAATGAGAGTCTGATGGAGGAAACTGTCTCATGGCCTTAATTATCAACAGGAGCGAGTCTCGGAGAATTAGTTCCATTATTTACTAATACTTGACTTTGATTTCAGCTTACATAAACATATTAGGTCAATAGAAATAGCGAGACAAGCATGAGAGTTAAACAAACAACTTCATTCTGTCAGAGTTACTTGGAGCAAGTTATCAAAGTAATCGATGGCACGTAATAACTATAAGACGAGTGGTCAATACGTTACAGCAGTCAGAGGATGGTTCTAGCAGAGAGTGATCAATGGCACCCTGGGAATGCGCAAGCACTTGGTGATGAAGGGATGGCCATCACTAAATCATCACTGGGCCCTGGTGTGGTTCAGGTGGGTGCACTCTGTGAAGGGCACCGAGACAGGTAAGGTTTTCTCTTCCCTATAAAAACCCCGGGATCCTTCCAGTCCATTGCAGGGAAGGAGGCACATGGAGTTCAAAAAGGAGATCCTGCGCCCCCATGGACTGGCTGATGTTGGCACAGCCACCCCGAGGGCCACGGCTGGGTCTGTGGTCAATCCTGGTCTGCCAGAGACCCCCACCCCTCCCTCCACTGGGAAGAAGCCTCTCCTGGTGGAGTGACTGCCTCCCATCAGTGGTTCCTGCATCCGCCAACACACATTGCAGCATCACTTCCACTCCAGCACATCATTTGTTCCTCAGGAGCCCAATGTGTACTTTTCATCTGATACTCAAAATCACTTGCTTTTAAATACAGCTTGTCATTTTCAGATGACTAAAGTGTCAAAAACATTTGAGATCTAAACGAAATTTTTCCCTTTTCAGGATGAGAAAAACAGATCCCTTTGGCTTTAAGTTTTCCTGTCTTTTTACTTTCAGATTCACCAACAGCTTTGCTCTTGGTTTATCCTGAAATTGCTATCTCCTGGCTTTTCTTTGCCTAAATAACCAGAGAACCGAAACACCGTTATTCACTCAGCTCTAGTGAGCCCTATCTACCCACGTAGCCCCCAAATTCAAGCTCCAGAGATGTGGCACTGACAACACAGACACAGCCCAGGTTTGGGGCGCAAGGTGGATCCCACCACCGTCTCTGTTTCCAGCTTCATGGTCTGGAACAAAAGCAGCAGCACTCCTACCCAGGCATTGCTCACCTTGAAATGGAGCAGTTCATCCTCAGAGCACAGTGACTGGCAGGTCACTGTCTTTTATTAAATTCCCAGCTCTCCCTCTGTTGTCCCCCATCGTGACAGGGACACGCAGAAAGATCATCGCTCCACAGACAGATATCTGGGGAACGAGCTTTTATCTCTGGGTGAATGTGTCACAAAAGTGGAGCTAATTAACTGGGGCTCTGTTTTCGAAAAAGGTTAATATTTTATCACATGTCTTCTGTCTTGAGGAATAATTAGCCCCGGCAGTAGTAGCTCTGCCATTTCCCAAGGGACTGAGCAAGAGACTGGAGGCTGGAGAGAGACACGTGGTATCGATGGATAGACAGCAGCTCAACTCTGGGCTAACAGTGCATCTCACCAGCGGTTACTCCTCAACACAAACCAACCTGCCACAGAGTGTTAACAGAGGGAAACCCCTCTCCAAAGGCTGTACACATTCTTCTTGTCCGTTCCATGCCCTCTGGTGCAGGGATGCTTTAAACCAAAGCACTACGGCTCAGCCAAGAGAGCTGACACGGGAGCACCAGTCCCCATCCCTTCTCCCCAGGCACTCTCTTTCCTTATTGCTCCAGCGCCCCAGTCTGCACAACAAAAGGGAAATCCCAAGGGCTCTCCTAACTCTTCCATCCCAAAACCAAACCTGTTCTCATGGGGGAGCCAACCACTGAAGCAAATTCCCACAGGGACTGCGCAGAAGAAGGTTCCCCCAGCGCTTGCACAGAAGTCCTCAGTACAGTGCACATCTCTCCACAGGGCTAGGATGCAAGCAGGGAAAATGGAGGAACTGGAAAAGAACCAGGGAAGAGTCATTTCAGATCGACCCAGAACTGTTTTGTGCATGTATTTTTCTTGGCAAAAAAAAAGTGGACGGGTGAGTGGGGAATTTCCAAAATGAAATCAAAACTGTCTCATAGGGAAACAATGCCAAAACTACCTAGGGGAAAGAAATACATCACTTGGAGGGGGGAGGAAAAAAATGTTCTCAGCTTTTTTTCTCTCTGAAACCGCAATTTTTGGCAAGGAACACAAAATAAAGGTGTTCTTCATGGAAGGGACAGCTGGGATGGAAGCTGTGCCTGCTCCCCTGTGAGCTCCTCAGATTCTCCTTGGGAAGATGCCTGTCCCGTGCAGATGCTCCTCCTACCCAGCAAGGAACTGAAGGGCTGGGAGAAGGGACAACTTGGATAAACAAAACAGTAAGAAATTTAGTATTATACCACAATATTTGCTGGAACAGGCCAGTCATCCCCACCGCCAGCAGCCAGACTCCAAGACACTGAGTCCCTACAGACTCCCCCAGCACCCAGACTGCCAATCCCCTTTGGCCTGCAGACACCTTTCAGCCAAGAATACAGCTCAGGAATAGTTTCTGCTCACTGTGCAGACAAGTGCCATAACTCACACTCCTTGCACAGCCCGTTCAGATGGAAGCAGCTTTGCCCTCCAGAAAAAAAATGAGTAACACAACCACTTAACTGGCACGTCCTCCTGCATCCCAAACATCCGCCTCTATGCTTCCATCAGCTCCTCAGAGAATCTAGCTCACTCCTCAGCTGCTTCTCAAGAGTTACCCTCATCCTTCTCATGCAAGAAAAAGGAGAGGAGAGGAACAGCACCAACAATCCACCGCTGCAGAATAGGCACTGTCACATGTGCCACCTCCCTACGGCAGCCACAATCAAAACACCATCAACCCTGCTCCTGGAGAAACATCAGCCTCCCCCAGCCCCAGCATTCCTTCCCAGAACCATTTTTAATAAAAGCCTTTTCTCTAGGCAGTCCCTCAAGATACAAAACTGCAGCATCTCACTCCACCTCAGCTGCTGCCCCCTCGGTGACTGCCAGCATCCAGAGTCAGAGCCCATGACTCCAGGGCATGATCTGCAACCTGGGATCAGTTGAGCTGTGCTTCAAAAACCTAAGTGGAGCCACTGCATGGCCAGGGTCAGGAAGACATAGCACCCCTGAAACCAAGAGGGTGGCAGGAGCTCCACTTCCTGGGATGCAGGTTAGACTGGTGGTGACAATGACCCTGTGTCCCTGCCAAGGAGGCAATGCTGAGTGACCCGACCCACCATCTCTAGCCCCAGGGAATGATTAGGCCAGGCTTGGAGGGGGCAGAGCACTACCACAGGCTGCCTCAGGCATCTAGATTTGGATGGGGACCTCAGTGCCTGAAAGTCTCTCTCCTTTCCATTGAGGTCTGTGCAAGTCACACAGGGTGGTTTGGGTGTCCATGACACCCAGGGCACAAACTAACTCCCAGGAAAGGCATGGGAAGATCCAACATGGGAAATGGCAGAAGACCTGTCACATCTGAGGAGGGAAGAATGCTCTCTTCAGTACAAGTGAAAGCTGGGATGATAGTCTAGCCAGGACCACCAGCCAAGGACAGATCCCAGCTCAGACATGGGCAGCCACCCCCAGAAATGCAACTTCTCTCAGTGCTCAAACCCACTGTAACCACACTCCATGCAGACCCTTCTCATTCACGCTTTCTTCCCCTACCACATTAAAAAAAAAAACAAACAAACTCAGAAAGCTTCAAAAGAGGACATTACATAGAAAGATATTTGAAAAAAGATCATTGCATTCATTGATTTTTGTCCCCTGAAGCCACCAGTCCCTGCCTCAGAAGCCATCAGGTCAGCTGAGCCCTCCACCTCCACCAGACAAAAACATGGGGCAGCAAATGTCCCAGACACTGGGGTGGCCACAGATACTCCCAGTATGAGGACTCGGACACTCACCAGCTATTCCCAGGACTGTGAGTGCCCAGAGACACCCACCACACTTTTTGTGCAAGCTCTCCAGGAACAGAAGGTGCAACTATCAGGAAAAGGCACCTTAATGCAGGTATTCCCACATCTACACCAGATACCAACTCCAGCAGAAGCAGGAGAACAGGAAACACTGGATTTCTGCAGTGCTAGAACGATCCAGTGAATATTCTTCTCCACTTTCAGACAACATAATGGAGTGGAGACTCCATGGGATTTGTGTCTTTGACCAAGTCTTCTTAAGCCTTTCTCAACCTCACCATTGGCAAAATCTTGCAATGTTAAGCCAGAGAAGACACATGAGTGTGGCAGTTAAGCAAATCACTCAAAAGTGATGAACACCGAAAGAGGAGATGACAAAACTCCCCTCGTTTCTGTCCCACACAGAATGGCCTTAGGCCACCAAACACGCCAGCATCACCCAAGCAGCAGCACAGACTCCTGCTTGTTGATCACATGGGTGAAGGTCTCCAGTCACCTCAGCAGCTCTCCATCAGGGTGACAACAGATTTGTTACACAGATGTGGCACTAAGATAATGCTAAATCCTGGAAAAGATGGCAGACAGTGAGGACAGGAGGGTTTGTCAGGCACCCACCCCTCCTCTCTCACTGGAATGCATTTGCTGTGGGTGACTGGGCAAGATACAGGCAACACAAGCACTGCAAGGACAGCACCTCGAGCATCTTCAAAGCTTGTTACACAAACACAAGTAGCTGAGGGGAAAGAACTACAAATTCCATGTGCTGAAACCAAGGCTTTTAAATTATATCAGCTTTCACAAAATGCTGGGGCAAGCCTGAGAGGCAGGAGTCCCAGTGGGCTCATTGCTTTCTGCATTGAGATAAACCTGGGCTGATTACAGAGCTGACCCAACTTGGAAAAGGAGGCTGGATCAGAGACCTCCTGTGGTCTCTTCCAGCCCAAATTATTCTATGATTTTATGAAGTGCCAGTTTCTGATTAACAGCCGTCTTGCTTTCCTTGCTCAGCTGCCAAGAATTGCCAATTTCAATACTCCTTGTTCTCTGTGCTACCTGAAAAAAGTCTTTGTTTTGATCACACAACTGTTCCTCAAACCTTCTTGTTTCCAAGTCCACATTCACCCAGAAAACCAAGTGCAAAACGCCACTTTGTGAGGTGAGCACTCCAAGTGGGCTGAATCTACACCATGCAGAACTGAGCTCTTTTGAGTGAAAGACTTAGATTTTAGCCCATTTATACCCATAGGTGGGTCAGGTTTAGCCGAAAGACAAAAAGCAATGTCATCTCAGGATCTGTGGGCAACAAACTGGCCACCACAACCATGAGATGCTGGCACAGCTGCCTGACTGGGGCTGGGAGGCCAAAATAACTGGTGTGTGGCAGCCTGGGGATGCAGTGCCCACCTCTCCTCCAAGTACACCTCACCATTAACTTTTTGGCCTTCCCAGTTTGCATCCTCTAAATCACACTTGGGGCTTCATGCTTCAGCTCATTCCTCAGCAATGCACAGGTCCAAGCTGTGAGTGACAGCACGTAAAATCTCCAGCACAAAGCTACAGGTAACAGGGTTTGATGAGGGGAGCTCCATACTGAGTATTCTGCTAGCAGACAGCAAATTTTCCCAGCTAGGGGAACTGACTGTGCTAGCAACCCACCTGTTTAGGGTGGATCTGAATTCCTGGAGGTCTGTAGAGCTTGGAAACAGAGCGACTACAATGAGAAGAGATAAGAACAACAATTCCCTAAAAAATAAAATAAATCCCAGCACCATATGACAATCCCCTCTTACACCAACAGCATGGCTGGATCTCAAAATGCCTGGTCAGTGGTTGGCCATAGTGTGTGGAGAGCGAGCTGCTGCCCAGAGCTGCCTCTCACTGACTTTCAGCTGCCCAACTGCTTCAACAGAAGCTGCAGAACATGCTTCCCTTCGTATTAGCAACCTGTGTTAGCTATTTCTACCACTGCCAAAGGGTGACTGGGCTGCACAAAAGAATCATGAGCAATTCTCTCTCTGTCCACCCTGTACAAGTTTCAAACTTTGGCCACAAAAGCCATCTGGCCAAGGGCAGAAACAAAACTTTGGCCAATGCAGGCAGTTCTAGTTTATCCAAAGACACAAGCCAGCCCTTACTCTGCTTGAAGGATTGTTCTCATATCTTCATCCCGAGAGATCTCAGCCTAAGGAGGTGATGGAAAAATACAGTGCTGAGAGCTAACCTCTCAGGCTCTGGTGTCCAAGAGACAAAAGCAATCACGCTGCTTCCTAATGGAGATACTTTAGTCTCAAAGGTGTTTTCCACCATTGATTTGTGTACCTGCTCTCCTGCAGGGTCGTGTCCTGCTCTTGCTGTCACTAGAAACAAGGAGACCAAGACCAAAGGCAGGGGTATCCCCAGATCTTCTCTTACCCAGCTGTTTCAGCCCCAAAATGCTTTGCAGGCAAAAGATCCAGGGACAGCCCTCATGCATACAGGACTCTGCCCAAACATGATAAATCTTATTTTGCAATGAAATGACGAATATCCTGGCTCTGCCCAGAAAAGAGAGTAACAGCTGGAGTAACAGATCAAGGGACAGAAAAACTCTTCAGGATATTGCTGGCAGCCATATAATAATAAAGAGCCCCAAAAGCAAGAAGAAAACTGTACCCCCCTACACCCAGCCACCCCAAGCTCACACAAGGTGCTGCCACCCTTCTCCCCTCAGGGCATCATGCAGATGGGGGAGCACCCACACAAGAGGGTACAGGACAGAGCAAAGCCAGCAGCACAGACATCTGGCCACATGAGGACACCTCTTCCAGCTTTCACCAATGCCAGATCCAGAGATATGGCAGCATTTGAGCACTCCCTCTCCCCCATCCTCCTCACCTGCCTCCCTCCTTCATCCGACCTCATGGACAGGGGTCCATCCACCTGCACTGCACTCAAGGCTCCTCGGCTCAGACCTGCCCCACCACCCCTCTGCCCCAAGCAGATGGACTCAGCAGCATTAGGCACAGGGGGATCACATGCAAATGCACCCCTGCCCACACCACCTCTTGCCCTGGTCTACCACACAGCATACCCCGAGTCAGCAACTCATGAGACACTGCTTGAATAAGCACATTTTAAAAATAGTAATCCCTCAGGACTTAGCCTGCATTACACAGGAAAGTGGATTAGCCCAGCTACAGTCCAGAGGCCAAAGTACGAAATGTATGGGAGCCAGCAAAGTGAAAGATAACAGGAGACCTCAAAAATCTCTAGGTTTGGTTCTGCTCTCAGTTGTGCAAGGTCCATCTGAGGGAAGGTCCCTGCAAACCTTCCCTCAAACTCAAAGTGGGTTTGGTCACCTGCTAGGGACCCTAGGGACTTACCTGCGTCTGCAGGTCTGATGTTCAGGTACCACTGAGGACAGCAGAGCAGAGCTCTGACTCTGTCCTGCCTGGGCTTTTCCACACATGTTGTTCTCCAGACATAAAGTTCCTCCTTTGGGGACTCTCAAGAAACCAGGCAAGAAAGGTAAGATGCTTAAATCCCTGTGTGAGGCAAAAAATGCATTTCTAGCTGCTGAGACCCAGTGTTCACCTCAAGAACAACCTCAAAGTGGTTTTGGTCTAAAAGGAAAAGGAAGCTGGAAGAAGACAAGGCAACGTGAGAAGTCCAAGGGCATCGTAAACATCCTAAACCAAAGGCAAGGCTGTCAAAACCTACTTTTCTCCTCTTCAACTCCTCACTCTCAAGAAGATATCACAATATTCTCAGTCCACTAAACTGTTTGCCACTCTTGGGTGGCAATCACCAATTCACCCAAAAACAGAGCCACTCCAAACCCTGGAGTGGGAAAATCTCCAGCTGAGAGCAGTGAAGAAGTAATCTTCCTCTTCACTGACTGCTGCCCTTTATCTGTGGAAGAAACCCTTTGAGAACATGCTTTTATATGGTCCTCTTGATTTTTTTGTGTCCTTTCACTCTTCCAATTTGACTTTTTTTCTTGTAGGTAATGAAGTAAAGTTTGGAAGTTACCATGTTTCGTAACTTCCAAGCACTAGTACAAAGTCTGAGGACTTTGACACAGCTGCCCTCATTTCATCGGCACAGGGATGCCAACATGCGCTCCCACGTACCGGGTGCCAGCCGTGTCCAAGTGGGACACAGGGAAGGGCAGAGAGCCACACAGCCCCAGGTGTACGCAGGTACCACACCCAGCAGAGGTGACCCTCAGGACCACCTGTTCTTCCCAGTCATCCCCACACACAGCACAGCCAGGTATTTTTGCCTACCCCAACCACAGCTGCTCCACCGCGACGTGGCATGTGCAAGCTCTGCACCCTCGGGATGCAAACTGAAATTAATGGGTCAAAACAGCAGTGCAGTGTGTAATGCTCCTGCTCGAGGGCTGAAATCCTGACATTTCTGGACCTTGAGAATACAAGACAGCAGCTCTCTGCTTCAGGGCAACATCACAGGCACCACCTACATCTTCCCATCCCTCCATGAACAGTCCATACGAGCAGAGCAACCAGTCCTAAGCAGCCTTCCTACCCAAGGGACACTCTCCAGCTGGCACAGCACAGGGATTTAAGAGAAGAAACCCAGAGGAAATCTTAAGAGCGTGTGTCGTTCCCCTCCAAGAGAACAGAACAGACAACAGCAGAGCTTTTCTAGAGGCCACAACTTGTCAGGACCCAGCTTCTGGGCTGCCAGGATGCTCTCACCTTCAGCAGACAACACAACACCTGATCTTCACGACTGCAGCGTCCCTGCCAGCCTCGTGTTTCAATCACAACTTGATCTTAGCAGCTGCTTTCTCTGTCTCAGACACACACATACACAAACACACTCCTAAGCAGCTGTAAAATCAAACTTTAGCTGGGTAGGTAGGACCTCTTGTAAAGCACTTGGGACTCAAGGGAAGGAGGGAACTTCAAAAATGCAGAGACTTATGCTAGAATTTGAGAGGGCTCCATCCTTAGCCTTCTTGCTTTATCAGCTCTTGAAGCAGCACTACAAAACATGTATCAGCACTGCCAAAGTAAAAAGCAAGACAAGCAGAGGAAAACAGACACTGGGAGATTCCTGAAGTTGGCTGATGTGAGTTGCAGTAGCTGGAGAAGTCTGCTGGAGGCTCTCACCTCTCCTCCAGCCTCTCATCTCCTCTCCTTGTCCCTGATTTCCCCTCTCTGCTTTGCTGCCCTCAGTCAGCGCAAGCCCCCGCTCAGGCCGGTGCCGGCCGCGCCTCACAGTCCCAGCCGAGCCTGGCAGCCACAACAGCATCTGCACATCCATCAAACCCAGTGGAGCATGGGGAGGCGGAGGTCAGCCCAAGCAGCATATGGAGCACTGGCGTGGTGAATACCAGCCTCCCCAGGAGCTGTCTGCCGCAGATGGAAAAAGCCCAGGAGCCATCACGACAAAATCTTCTGGCTGGGGGCGACGCATCCTCTCTGTTGGCTTTCCAAGCCGCTGAGCAATACTGGAAACCTCAGCTCCTCTCCCCCCATGCTCACGCCTGGCACTGACTCATTCCCTGCCGTTTCGGTCCCGCAGTTTGCCACCGGGAGCTGTAGGAGGTGGGGTGTGGGGATGAGGTAATCCCAACTGCATGTGGCTACCATGGTGGAGGGGGACTAGCCAACCCACCCCAGCAGCACGAGCTGGCTGTGCACGGTGTGGATGTGACACCAAGAGCCAGGTCCAGTCTGCTGATGCAGTCATAGGGATGTTTCAACCTTGACTTTTGGTGGGCATGGCATGTACCACCACAGGACCACCCAAGGTCCTCTCCTGGAGAAAGGCAGCCCTTTATGTAGTCCAAGGGCTTAGTCAACAGGCAAGCAGGAATGGAGTTAACAGCAGCGAAACACAAGAGAGCCACTAGGAGCAATGCTCCAGCTGTGAGATCTCCCAGGCCAAGTAACACAAGGTAATCCACAGAAAGCATGACAGTTCCCTGGCTGAAATCACCCCCAAACCAAGCAGAAGTTCATAGCCTTGCACTAGCCAGAGGCAGACAAAGAGAGTCACCACAGTTTCTCCTGCTCCGATTCCTTGGAACACTGCAATTCCTCTCCATCTGAAACTATTCCACTGGCTGCAATTTAAAAACAAAATCAATCCAGCAAACATTGCTAAGCAACTGGCTGTCAGTGCCACATCCCATCCCATTGAAAGTATTTGCCCTCTCCATGACCTCCTGGCAAGGAGCTTGCTGCTCAGCCCTTGCCAGATTTTGTATATTCAGCTATCGTTGGCAAGTCCAGAGGCTTGGCTGGATCAGCAGAGAAAACACCAGGAGACCTTCTGCAACCACCCTAATGAAAAACACCCCACAGAGATGCTGCAAGGAGCAGCTTTCCCACAATCCAGTCCCTAGGATTAGGATACAATGCATGGATCTCTGGGCATTACTATGGTCTGCAGATCTGTGCATCTCAGTGCTGCCACACATCATACAGGGGGCAAAGAAGGACGGAGAGCCAACTCTGGAAACCTGGTCACAGAGCTGAGTACAACACCTGAAGGGCTGGCGGAGAACTTGCCTGTGTGTGGGAACAAGCTGAAGTGATGGGTGAGACTCCCTCCAAAGCCTCCTAAACCCTCGTGCAAGCTGGGCAGAGCCTCTTGGCACGGTGTGGGGTCCATGACAGGATGCACCTCACTCCAAATTCAGCTGGAGTAGAATCAAGGTCCAACACTTTGGGTTCACTCTCAAACAAGGAAGCCTGAGCACTTTCAGTCCGGCTCACACAAAGCAGCTTAATCCATGTTCTCCATTGAAACCAAGCCTCTAAACACAGCCTCCAGTAGGACAAGCAGGATGAGCATTAAGGGTGTCCTTTCTTCCACAACAGCCTGGTCCACACAACCCTGCTCTCCCCTTCACAGGAGGGACATCTAATCAACCCCGTGCTGGAGTCCCTTTCTATGTTCTTGCACAGCCATCAGCATTTCTCCCTGCTCCAAGAGCAGGCCATGTTTATCCGTGCTTTCCCACACAGTTCTGGTGCATAATTCATGATCGGCTTCCGAGGCTGCATGGCAGGGCCTGAGCATCACGTGCAGCAGCTCCCGGGACACCTGTGCTGTAAGTAAGGATCATCTTTCCAGAGAGGGCTCAGCTCTGCACTTTCCCCTCTCCCTCAACCACCAATCCCAGATCCTTCTCCCTCCTCCATCCTCCCCATCAGCGCCTGCCTCCCCCAGATCTCCCGGCAGCCCCATTTCCTCCATGGGCACTCTAATGCTCAGCTAATGGTGCATCATCCACAGCGTTCTTCAGGCATATTCAATAAATCAGAATCCAATTACCGGGTTAAGGAAATTGGAAACAAATTAAATTAGCCCCAGCCCCTCCCACGTGCTGTGCCCTCACTTCCTCCTTAATGAGAACTTTTCTTTCACAGGAGCACTCAGTGCCACATCTGCCCGCCCAGGAACAAGGTGGCTGCCACTGAGCAGTGGAGGTACGACAAGGGGCAGCCGAGTCAATCTTCCCTTTTAATAGGGCAGATGGTTAATATCCCTGGCATTAAATCTCTCCAGGAATAGCACATTCGCTCTCTGCTCAGCTATAACAGGCGTCCATCAGGGCTGACAGCTCCTCTCCGGAGAAAGGAGCATCTGGTCCTTACAACAAAAACAAGCTAAATAAATAAATAAGCACATTGCTTGCTACAGGGCTGGGGAACTGGTGCTGTTTCAGCATTTCAGCCTAAGTGCTGCATTTGAACAGGAATAGGGGAAATTCAGAGTTGGGTCAGGTGTCAGCAGTGGAGTCACTCTCATCTGGGAGCAAGGTGCAGCAGGGGCAGCACGTGCCATGGCTGGGTCCAGCACAGAGCTCCCACTGGAGCAGGATTTCCCCCAAAGGGCTCCCAGGACAAGGCAGTAGAGACAGCTGCTGCCAGCAAGTTGGGACATAATGCCAGGCACAGCTCCATGGAAAGAGCTTGCACCAGCTGTAGACTGGTGACTGACAGCAGGGAGCAGGCATACGCTGTGTCCTCAGAAAACGAAGAGGAAAACTGCATTGAGGGGACCTTGGGAGCTTTTCCTTCACCACCAGGACATCCTTGCATCACCCCATCCAGCAAACTAACAATTAACCCCACTGACCTTCAGCATGAAAGGCAGCTCCTCCCCGGTGAGTTTGGGAAGACAACCAGAGGGAGACTACAGCTGGGACCTCAGCAAGCAAGGGTGCCCCAAAACTCCCACCCCACCCTTCTCACACTGACAAGGGAGTGCACCTCCATCTACAAGGCAACTGTTGCTGCAGTCCTACCTGCCTCTCCCAAGAGCTCCTTTGGGCACCAAAGGGTATTTTTGACCTCAGTGGTGCTGGAGCAGCTAGTAATCCAGCAAGTTCTTTCTCTTCTCTCCTCCTCACTCAGCCATTATCCCTTATGCCCCACTCCTCTCTCTGCAGAGCAAAATCAATGCCCACCAGTTATTTTATCCTCCTTGCACCACCTCATCGCATCGTCCGCAGAGCAGGAGTTCCCAGCACCAGTGAAGACTTTTCCCAATACTGAAGCTTGCTCTTGCACACCCATTACTTTTCTGAAGGTAAGATAAAGGCCTTTCCTTTCCTTTCCGTCTGGGAATAATCTATGCAGTTTCAATTAATAGGTTTAAGGCTTCCAGACATGCCAAGAAATCAAGCAAAGGGAAAGACTCAATCGCAGAAATACAACCCAGGCAGATCCAATCCCAAGAGCACCCACCGGCATCCCAAAACCACGGCCCCGAAGGGGAAATGGGACTATGCCCCCACGTCACGGAGTCTGGTGAGGAAGATCAGGAGGAGCCAGAACCTGTGATGGCGGGTGTCGCGGACAGCGCGGTCACTGGGGATCCTCTCGCTCTCCCGCTGGTTAAAGGCATGGAGCCGGTACGGGTCCTCGCCGCCCTTCCACCTCCGGGCACTCAGGTACCTCCGCTCTTCAAACTGATCCCAAAGGTCGTCCCAGTCCACGTCCGATTCCTGCGCGCACAAAGTCAGCCCCGTTAGAGACAGGAGAGACCGGAGGACGCCTGACCCCGCTCCAGAGCTCCTCCCAAGCCCCGCCGGAGGTCGGTCACCCCTGCAACGCGGGCAAGCATCGCAAGAGCAGGCTAACAACGAGTCCCATGAAGTCTTCAGGGTTTATTTTTTGTCCTTAGGTCCTGAAACACCATGCCAAAGAGAGCCTGCCAATTTGAATTAAAAGGACTAATTTGAAAATGAATTCAGGTCTCTGGTGGATCCCCCTCTCAAGCAGCACGGTCTCAAGAAAATATAAAAGCACAAACGTTTTGTAAGGGTTTTAATTTCTCTCCAGTCAAAAAAGCAAAGGTATTTTACATCATGTGACCTATTGCCCCCATAACCCCATAACCTTTCGGGTAGAAAAGTAGTCCCATATTTTCACAGCCACATCCCAGCCCCAGGGCCAGCTCCAGCAACAGGACACTGGAAGAAGGGGGCCATCATGCTCCCAGCCCAATTTCAGTCCATCTTTGCCACCACACATCACCCACTGAGGTCTTCAGCCCTACCGCAGCGAGAAGAGCAGGGAAGCACATGCCTGTGTGGTTCCCCCACTCCAGAAGGATGGAGGAGCTGCATTTCGGGGTTACCCAGCAGCTCCGACAGCCTTCGGGGGTTTAAGCACTTCTTGGTGGCTCAGTGCTGTTGGGGTTTAAGTACCCTTAGAGCAGCAGAAGCTGTCGGGGGTTTAAGCATCCTTTGGCAGTGTCTGAGGCAGCCAGCACAAAACAGCACCGATAAGATCTCATCGCTACAGCAGCACAACCTCTTTGATCTCAGCCTACCTGTAACACTGAGAGATGCAAACATTTACAGACATCTCAGCCCTAAAGAAAATTGTGATCTTATCCAATAATTGATCTTTTCTTCTGCTTTTCTTTTTTTTCCCCCCCCTCCTCAGTTCACACCATCTCAAAGCCGATTTTGCCTGCTAATAGCGCAAAATGAAGCTTTTGAAAAGGGCGATTTTTATCCCGTAATTGATTTTACTCGCATCTGGCAGTGCATTTTCTGTACTCACAGGAAGGGGAGGAGGGAGCACTGGCTCCTGCAAGTGAACCACCACAGGAGCAAGCCAGGTACCTCCAGCCACAGGATGCCCCACATCGCTCTGGGTTACGGTGACACGAGCACTCCCAAAGAGCCAACAAATTCCAGGGATGCAGGGGTTTCCGGACACAGGGTCATAATCATCCTTCCCTGGTGTGACCCCATGGCCTTCTCAGGACCTCCTCCAGCACCTACCCCAGTGTGAGAAGATCAGAAGAAAGCCCTGAGCCATACTGAGAGGAAGTTATTCAGGACTGAAATAAAGTTATTCAAGGCTGGGAGAAAGTTATGAAACCAGTAAGGTCCCCGCAGGATTTTTACGAGGAGGACGCACATAACCCGCCCGCGGACTATCGGGAGGGCCGACGTGCAAAGGGTGATAAATGCTGTTTATGTTGGTTTTTTTCTAAGGCATCTGGCAAAACATGATTTAGCACCGCAGTAAAAGATCAGGGAAAAGTGAGGCGATTGCATCGCGGAGCCACCGACAGCCTGATGTTTATAAGATTTCACGATGACCCCAGGAGGCCTGGCGCTGCTAAAACAACCGCCGGAGCTGCAGTCCCTAAATTTTAATGCTGTGAAGAAAAATAGAAGTTGGTTTTATCAAACTAAATAAGAAGAGAAATGGCTTTCAGAAGTGACCACACAGCACTTAAGGCTGTAAGATGTGTGTGTCTGTCTATGTTGTTTTGTTTGGTTTTTTTTTTTTTTAATTTCAGTTAATCCCAATAGCCTTGGACCAGCGAGAAGGGTGCATCTGGGCAAGAATCTGATGGCTCAGGTGGGAGGGCTGGTGGATTCCCTCAAGAAAACTGGAGCTTCTGCACCTGCTGCAAGGGCAGCAAGGCTCTGGCCAGGCAGCAGAAGCAGGGGTTTGGCACACAGCAGGGTCCTTCAGGGTCTGGGATGGCATTTTCCCAGCATCCATCTAACCCCACTAATGTCCTGTTACCAGGGGTGAGATCCCAGCAGTAAATGGATACATGGGCAAATACCGGTGCCTTATTCCACAGTATTCACTTCTCAGCCTGCTCTGGATGAGCACTGCATCCC
This sequence comes from Eulacestoma nigropectus, assembly GCA_013397775.1. Lineage (NCBI taxonomy): Eukaryota > Metazoa > Chordata > Aves > Passeriformes > Eulacestoma > Eulacestoma nigropectus. The sequence continues at coordinate 158,461 of VZTE01004039.1, read as the reverse complement.
AGGGTTGCATTCCTGGTTCACTCCGCAGTGACTAATTAATACTCCCATGCAATCTCCAGCTGAAAGACACCGGCCCATCCTGACTCACCCAGGCCTCCTTTTTGGGCTGAGGAAAGCTACCAGTAGGGTGGATACTAAATATTGGGTAATTAAACACACACCTGAGATCAAGAGCAACTAGATGCCAGAGATTAAAGAGCTCTTTTAATCCCTATCTGGCCACAAAACAAGACCAGGGATTGGGTTGACTTTCTCAGCTAGAAGTAGATACTGGGAGTCAGTCATTTGTTTTTCATTCACATGACCTGTTTAAATCTTCTGGGTGTTCTTTCCATCCCAAGCCTCCCTACAAGGGTAACTGAATTTGGAGCAGGATGCTCAGACATAGGTGCACACCGACCTCTGCACAAAGCAGAGAAGGAAAGCCTGAAAAGCTCTCAGCTGTGCAAGCAGCAGGAGGCAGGAGACCTCACCAACCTGCACACAGGGACTCACCTGTTTCTCACCTGCGCCTGATCCCAGACAGGGAATGAGAGTTAAAGCATCAGGAGAAATCCCCTTTGCTCACCCAGGGACAGCATATTGGTTACAGGTTACCAGATAAGGTCTTCATTATAATATTTCCACCTCTTCCTCACACCAGAATTCTGTCTTGGGAGTTATTTAACTGATGTGCAGAAATCTAAATTTAATTTATTATGATCTAACCCACTTTAGAGGCCAAATTACCCTGCACTAGAAAAGGATCAAGTCAATACTCCACTTGCCTTTCTATTTATCTTCTACAGGGCTCATCTCTCCAAGTTTCCTATTCATTTTCTCTCACGTACTAGTAATAAATTTTCTTTTTTTTTCGTGGAATTAGGTAATTTCTCTTTCAACGCTGCAGTTTAATGAGTGGTATTAATTATAGGAAACACAGTCAACGCTTAAAGGAGTATGAGAGACTCAATGAGCCTGAAGGAAAGAGAAGAAAAATATATCCAAGGGGTGGCTGTCTGCTCTTGGCAAACAAGTGTTGCCTCTTCCAACACCACAATGGGGGGTCCCCAGGGGTGGTCAGCAAGAGGGACATCCACAAAAAGACACGGACAAAACTCCTTGTGGAGAGAAGCTTCCATCCCACACCAGCAGTCAGCCAAGAGCAGGGCTCACCAAGACCTTCCTCTGCCACTTCAGTAAAGCACCCCCCAAAAAATGACCCACTAAAGGCACCTCCTCCAAAACCACCCATCACCCTCGTTGGCTTAGGGCACACAGCCCAGAGCAAGCACAGAGGCAGCTTTTCACTGTAACTGTACATAAAAGATTAAAAGCCTCTCAGTGCAAAGATGTAATTCGTCATCTGCCTCTTAAATCACAGCTCAGAAACAACAAAAAAAAACCCCCAAAAAACAAAGAAGGGAAAAAATAATATTTAAGAAAAAAAGGAGTGGTGCTGCGGGGGGAAAATAGGTCATCAGCAGTAAAACTACAATTTTCTGGCAACTGCTAATGCCTTGTTTATGTGGATTTCTGCGAATATGACATTTTAATGGCATAATAATTGTGTGATTACAGTACAGCAGGGATCGCTGGAGCAGGAAGGAGGAACACGCAGCCCAGCCGGCTGCTGCTGCGGGCCCGCGGCGTCCCCGCGGGATGCTCTGCTCCGGCAGGCAGCCCCCGGCACCCCCACCGCCACGGAGGCCAGGCCAGGCTGGACACTGGGCAGGGAACGGGCACGTTGTGGCAGCACTTTGGCCACCCAGAGGCAGCCCAGCAGTGAAAAGGGCATGTCAGGTGAAAAGCCTGGCCCAAGAGGAGCCAGTGGCGACTGGGGAGGGGTAGGTCACACCGGTTCCCAGGGCCAGCCTCCAGCTGCCCAGCAAGACAAGGAGTGGGCGGTGCGAGCCAAAGGCAGATTCTGATTCACTTTCTTATTCTGCGGTGCTATTTTAGCATAGAGAACTTAAGCCTTTGCTAAAATAAAAGCAATTTTCCTTTTGGGGCTGCTGAGTTCTGCCTTCAGACCACAGTGAATCGGACCAGTGCCATGAGCATCATTTCAGGAGGCAGCAAACCCAAGCCAGCCCAGAGGGCTGGCAGACCTGACAGGGTTTTCCAGGGAACCCATTTGGCCAGAAAAGGGGTTTTGCCGGTGCCATGATGACCTCAAAGAAGTCTGGCAGCAGCCAAATGTGCCCTCTACCTTGCTTCCCCTCACACCCAGCTTTCCCTGGAAAATCTCATCCCTACATAATCCCTGGCCGAGCAGTTGCCATTGAGCCCATTCTCTGGGACTCAGGCATTAAAAGACAAGAGGGGAGGAGGAAATAAAAAATTACATCAGCCTATCAAAAGCTGCAATAAACACGTGAAAGCTCTGGAAACTCAGACGCCGTGCAGCACACTGCTGCCCGGTCACGCTCTGTCACTCCTCTGCCAGCGAGGACGTCTTTGTGCTCAGCAGGCTCGGGGGCACTGGAGGCAGAGGGCAATCTTTCAGCAGGAATTGCAACCAGGCATTATACAAATGAGATTTAGAAGTCTCACTGAAGCGCGGGGCCCCTGCAAACAGGAGGTTCAATTATAGAGCTGTTGCTGGCCCAGGCGCTAATGCCATCTGAAAGGATTATAATACTTCAAACAGGATAGGGCTCATCCCGCCTCGTCCCCCGGTGCCAGCGCATGCACTTAAGAGGGTCAGCAGCACCAGAGGGAAAAGAAGTGGGACAGCATCACACTGCCTTCGTCCTCATCCTTGAATAATCCAGATGGGGCACTGAGGTACAAGATCCTTCAGTCAAGTTTTGGTGTAGTTTCCTCAATCCCAGAGCCCAGTGCCTCGGCTTTGCCCTGAGCAAGCAGTGCTGTGCATCCCAATGGCCTCAGCCCCAGGTTACAAGGGGGAGGCAGACAGAGCACCATGGCCACAGCCTTTGCCCCATCCAAAGAGGATGTGGTGGTGCCAAAAGCAGGCTGTGGGTCTTTGGAAAACAAGCTTTGTACTCATCCTGCATCACATCCTCCAGGTACATCAGGTACCATTCAGCACCAAACCGGTACAGACCCTGGAAATCACCTCCTTCCTCTTACCCTGCTTCCCCAAACTGCACAATGCCTAAGCCAGTCAAGCACTTAAATACAAACTTAAGCAACTCCCGGCATTTGTAGTAACCGATAGAAACCCCTGTTTAAATACCTGAAGTTAAGTACTTGCTTAAGTGCTTCACTGGCTCAGTGCCCCTGCTTTGTGCTGACACAAACACACTGGGAATGGAGGTAGCTCTGGGGCCCGGCCATGATCTGCCCTAATTAGTTTTCTGACTCACGGAGATTTTAGCTGCAGTTCGTTTATTTGAGGGCTGTGAAACTCCTCTTCCTCCTGCACTGGTACCTGCGCACAACATTCATGAGCACCTTGGTGGCAGCTCCCCTGGGACCCCACAGGGACACGCAGCAGATCCAGGATCCCACCCTGCTCCAAGGAGGACCAGCACCTCCTCCTGCTTGGAGGTGATTTTTTTTGTCTCTCAAGGAAAACCTTCAGATTTGAGGCTGTTCTGACCCCACTTCGAGGAAGAAAGAACAAAACAAAAGAAAAATCAAATAAAATATTAATACAGATACCTAATTAAAGCAAACCACTTCTCCAGCAAAGCCTGCCCTGCAGCTAGGGTCCCTGGAGAAGCTTTGAGCATTCACCATTAAGCTTCTCGTTGCCACTGACCCTTTCCTGCTCATGCACGTCCACAGGCATTCTGCTCCATCTTCAAAGGATGGAGCATCCCCTCCTCCTCTGCTGGCTCGGAAGGGAGCACGACTCCCCGAGGATCTTTCAGTGTCCCACTTTCCCACTTGGCCCTGAGGCCAAGACCATGCTGTCCCCACCTTTCCTGCCCTTGCTGCTGACCACCCCTGTAACATCCGCTCCTGTGTGGGCAGAGCCTGGATCTCTCCTGTGGTGCACACACATGTTTACGCAATCCCGGCACCTACTGCATCAGGCAACACGAATGGCAAAGGCTGGAAAGGGGCCATGGAAGAAGATGTGACCTTCAAGAACTGGAAGAACACTTGACCCTCACAAAGTACAGCTGCAACTTCAGCCTGGATGGAAACATCTCCCTCGAGGCCTTGGCAAAGGCTCTTCAGCATCTTCTTCTTATCACCCCCACACTCAACTGGCATCAGCTCAGGTTGCTGGCCAGGGATTCAGTGCAAGCAGCTGACCCAGGGCTAAGGAATCTGGGCCATCATTAAGTCAATCACAGCTAGAACCAGCAATTTGTGTATCTGCTTGCCTGTATCTGTGGTAAACAGTATACATGGTCTGAAACACCCTCCAGAGGCTTAAATCTGCTGAAGTCTCCAGCCAAATGTAACAGCATGAAAAGCCACTGGAGAATTACTGTTGCTTATTACAGTAAGGGCACCAAAGCTTTAATTTTAAAATGGATGGCCAGGGCAGCCACCAAAATGGGGAATTTATTCGCAAATCAGGAGCAGGAGACTCCGAGCTGCACAGAGGGAAAGATGACAGATTCATTGCTTTGATGAAAAGCCAAATTTTCTTTCAAGGGCTTCCCTTAGGAGAAAACGAGTCAGCTCAGAGTTCACACCACACTTATCAGCAAGCAACTGCTGCACTGGCAGTGGTGCCAGGTTAAAATATATCCACATCTCCAGCAGGCAGCTGGGGCCAGAGCTCCACGTGTGGACAATGCTCCTATCCACTGGCTGTAGCACCAGGCCATGATCCTGATTCTACAGAGGGACAGGCAATGCATGCTAGCAGCCAGCATCACGCCCCAGACAGATCCCAGGAATTCCCATGGTGACCCTCGCCACCTCCAACATATTGAAGAAACTCCTGCCTCTCTGTGACCATGGAAAGGAATGCAGGATCCAGGCCACCGACCTCTAGAAACAACATCCAGCAACAAAATTCCTTGCGTTTCCACCTAGAAAGATGCTCTTTCATCTTGGACCCCCAAAATCAGGTGTGTACATAAGAGTCTCACTGCATAAAGAACACAGATCTTAACTCTTTAAAATTATAAATTAGCCCATAGGATAGCCTGACACATGGAGACAAACCCTGTATAATTAAAAAGGAAAGGAAGCCGATTATATCCTCCTGGAGAATACTGCTGCCTGCTTCTGTTTTATTTATACGTTACCGTGTATAATGAGCTGAATATTTAGGAGGTCAGCATAAACCAAGCTGCTGACTGGACAAAAGGGAAGACCCAGCTCTGTCTGTGCTGGGAGTCAAGCAGAAGGATAGAGAGGATTTTTAGTAATTTCCTCCTCCCCCTGCCCGCAGCTCTCCTGGGATGCTGCAGGACTTCTCAGTTCAACTGCTTGTGCTTGGGCTGCATCAGTCTCCCCAGGTTTCTATCAAAAAATGGTCTTCTGGGCTTTCCCACAGCCCCCAGGAAAGGATGAGCAATGCCAGTCCAAGTCCACTTGCACCTGTGAACACTTCTAATGGGTTTACAAAGAGCAAATCTGGATGGCAAACAAGACCAAATAGGTTTTAAGAGTCTCTGCTTTCACTAAGACCTTTTTTTTTTTAAAGATTTCAGGTTTAAAAAAAAACAAAGTAAGTGGAAAACATCTGGACTGGCAGCAGCCTCACAATGAGCTGAGCACCAATTCCCAAGCCAGATCCCCTGAGCTGATGGAAACAGTCCCCCACCTATGCCATCAGCAGTGGGATACACACAGCTCTCTCCACCTGCTACCTCCCGAAAGCGCCTTTGCCCCCTGCCAGAGGGGATCCTCTTGGCAGCCCTCTCCGGGCTCACCAGGGTGCCAGGAGATGCCAAAGAGCATCTCGGGGGCCATGGTGCCACATTAACTGGGGCACCATGGGCAGCCCCTCCCCAGCCCACTGCCACCACTCAGTGCCATCCTCTGCTGGCTGCAAGGCCAGTGCGTGGGTGAGTGCAAGAGCTGCTCCCCAAAGGTCGTCAGCAATTACAAAGGGCACTAATTGGGAAAGAAATGAAGGCAACATCCCATGTGGCCCCCCCCACCAGCCAGGTTCTGCACACTCCCAGGATCATCAGAGGTCAAATATATTGAGAAGAGCCCAGAGCCATGGTGGGTAAATAAAGTGGCAAAAGGGAGTTCCTACGTGGACAGACGGTGTTTTGTTTTCCTTCTGCGCCTTTCAGGACAGACACAAGCTGCTTCCCAGCCATGAAGGTCGAACCAGCCTTCCCAGGCTTCAGCAGGAGCAGCAGATGATTTAGTACTTAGGAGCCCATAGCTGTACTCAGTCTCCAGCTGAGCTTTGCTCCTCCTCCTGCATTAACAGCCAAAACTCCTACCAAACCACAGAGCTTGAGCATCTCAGAGGTCAGGGAAGGTCTTCCCCTTCCTCGTGGAGCTGTGGATCCCACGTGCCAGAGGACAGCCCAGGACAGGGCACATCAGGGGAAAGGAAAAGGGAAAGGGGAACAGGGAGGGAAGAATAAAGGAGCCAGCCAGCCAGATCCCTCCTCTGAACGTCCTGCTCTGAACCCAGCCCTTTAAAAATCAGGAGGTTAATCCGAACCATTCCTCCCAAGAAGGAAGGGATCGTGCTGTTAATATAGTCAGCATCCTCGACCCAACATGGGCTTTTCACAGCAGCAAAGCCAGGGGTAATCCAGCTGGTAATTGCTTCCATGAGGATCTTTACACAGCTTTAGAAACTAATGCTACTACCCTTCCCTGAGCAGCCACCCTTCCAAGCCAGGCAGCAACGAGGGGTGACGGTAACAGCAGCATATGAATGTGAAGTGTCTCCAAGGGAGGGAAAGGTTATAAAAAACCACATATATTGGAAAAATAGGTATGAAAGGAAAATAAAGTAATTGCAAACACACAGGACAGTTACATGCGTGGCTTTAGCTGCCTCCAAGAAGCCACCAGCTCGCCTTTCCCCCTCCCTCTGCCAGCTAACTGCTTTGGGGAGCAGAGATGCACGAAGACAGCACCAAGGCACAACCTGCTCGAAGGAAGGAGCTCAGCAAGGACAAGAAATGCTGTCAGACCAAACTCTCCACTACCGCACTTTGATTTCTGGGTCTGGAAAAGCCCTGGACTCCCTCCAGCCATGCCTCAGCTTCCCTGCTCCTACAATTAACTCACAAGGCTCCTGCTGGGTGCTCAGCCGATGCTGAGCAGCTCCAGTACAAGGGCTTTTTTTCCCTTTTCCCATCTCTAACTCTTAGCAGAGTGGGAAGAGCAGAGGAAAACCCTTACTGGTGACTAACCAAAACGCTCCAAGCCCTCCCAGAGAGCTTTCCTGCCCACTGTGCAGTGATGTGCTGCAGCCCAGCCTAGTCCAAACCACACCAAGCAGCTATCGTGGCAGCAGTGGAGAAATTTCTGCTCAGAGCATGACTTCTCCAACAGATTTAAAAACATCACGTGGAAACATGAGCTGCCCTAACTCACATGATGCAGGAGGATGCAGGGGCAGGTTCTCTGCAGCTGGCAGGGGCAGCACGGGCTGTGGGGTACCAACCTATGGGGCAAACTCCCAGGGCTCAGCTGGAGCTCAGGGCCTGCCAGTGCCTGCCTGTCAGACACCATCCCCCCATCAAAAAGCACTGGTGACCCATGTCCTCGTCTCACACACACACATTCTGCAGAAGCAGGTGTTTCTGTAGCCCAGAGCTGGTCCTCAACACACAGGCGCGGGGAGATGGAGCTCAGGTCACAGAAACGATGCTCCAGGGTGAGTGTACTCCTCAGATGTACCAGCCCATCCTCCCCCCAACTCCCCTCAAGGAGAAATCAGATATAAACTATTTGTGACAGCAAGAACAGATCTAAACCTTTGATCCTTAGGAACCTGCTGCTGGAATGTCTGCGAGATCCTGGGCCTGGGCACACCATGACTGACAGCACCAGAGATATGGCAGCATAATTTAGAGCGTATGTGTCAGCCCAGCCTTGCCCTGTCTCAGCTCAGTAACAGAAATAAAAAAATCACTGCTGGCTAGTGAGAAATGCACTGTAGCAAGGTACAACAAGTTTGAAAATCATCAAGCCTGTTGGGGAAGGACTGTGGGTCCCGGCCAGCCAAGAGCACAGGCGCTGCAGGAGCCTCAAGTGCTGTGCCTTGGGATGTTGCAGGCTTGGCTGGGGATGGGGGAAAACAGAAGCAGGACATGGCTGGTGTGGCCTGGCCAGGCAGATCACAGGCAGATCCCCGGGCTCTGGCCATCTTCCAGCAGCACAGCCCTGCTGCTCACATGGGAAAACCCCGAGCAGAGCCACGTCTGGGCATGGGAGCCGCAGCACGGATATCATAAAAACCAAACCCATGTTAAGTCTCCTGATGCAGCAAACTCAAAACATCCCCCAAGAGCATAGGGATCTGGATGGAAACCAGCAACTAGCACTGAGCTTGGTTGTTATTATCACCAAAAAAAAAAAAAATCTGCATTTGGCACCAATTCTCTCTCACACATACGAACACACGTTTCATTACATTACGGAAAAGAGCATTTTTGGAGTCCTCAGCCACAAAAACACAGCATGGAAGTCCTGGTGAGCAGCTCCTGCTAGGACTTGGACCAGCCCCCTTGTCTGATGCAGGAAGAGGTTTCCTCCACCCAGGCAGTGCGGCTCACAGCATGCTTCAGCTCAGCTACACAATTCCACACACCATGGAGGCAGCAAGCCCTGCCACATATCTCAATGTCTCAAACCCCCAAACCTCATCCCCCCCTTCCATGCAGACACCAAGGCACTCCTGTAGATGACATTTCGTCGCATGATGCATGTGGGCAAGCAGAGCAACCACAATACAAGCCAGCAGCAAAGCTCAAACCCAGGCAGAAATAAGCTGCCCTAAATCTCTCAGGTCTTCATGCTTTGGCAGCATCAGGCTTGGACAGCGGCAATGGCAGTGGGCACAGCACAACTTCTTGCAGCACAGTTTGGGTGGCAAGACAACACCTGCTACACTCAGGGTCAAGGATGCTACTGGCCTAGGCAGCACAGAGGTGTCACCACACAAGGCTTGTCCACCCAACTACCAGAAACAAGTTGATAGGCAACACTTCCAGGGCCTCTGAACCCAGAGAATCAGCACTGGAACAGCCACATTCTCGCTTCCGTGGAGAGCATCTCATGCTGGGTGGACACATCAGATCCACCAGGAGCTGTGCAGTGTCTGCTGAAGGCAAGGTTCCCTGCCCTCAGAAAGCCAGGGGAGGAGAGGGGAAGTCCCCACATGACACAATGAGTGGAGAGCAGAGGCTGGACCCACATTTAGCCAGTCCCATCGCCCACCTGGGCCACATCCCATCCCACACACCTTTGATCCCTCTTGCTCCAGCAGCAACACGCCCCCCTTGCCTGCAGAGCTGCATTAAGGATTAGGTGGGATCAGACACGGGATAATAAAAATGAGGTCGTGTTTGCTGCCAGCAGTAGCTGCAAGGAAATGAGGAGCCAGTCTTTCCAGCCGGAGGGAAACAAGATGCTGTTAAACTCTTGACCAGGCAGGCGAGGAAAGGAGGAACAGGGCTGAGACCAGGCTAACACAGCGTCTCTGCCCACAGGTTTGGATATGCAGTGCCTGATGGGCCACAGCTACAGGGGAAGGGACTCTCCTTGCTGAGGAGCCATGCCTCCAGTTGGGCTTCCTGGTGGAAAGCAGGGGAGTGGAAACTGCAAAGGAGGCTCATGCCACTGGAGGGAAGTGTTTCACACCACTCCTGCCAGGCCTGTGTAACCAGAGATGAAACACAACCTTCTGTTGTCTGGATGGTCCTGAAAGTACGAGGCAAGCCCCAAACTGGTGATGCTGCTTCCCTTAATGCTAGATATCCACTGGCTCTTTATTTCTGAGAGGTCTTTTTCCATCCTTACTCTCTCCTATACGCTCCAGCAGCTCTTCCCTTCCAGCTACAGGGATGCCTTTATCTCCCCTTGCTCCCCCAACCCCTGTCACCAGCCATGGTGTATCTTCAAACGTAAGGGAGGTGCTTGGGGGTACACTCAGGCTTTGAGAGGCACGCTGGAGCAAGCAAAAGCCACACCACCTCAGAGAAGAGCAGAAAGTGGATAGAGAAGATGTGCCAAGGAGCAGACATGCTACTCCATGGATCTTTCCTGAAAACAGCAGCCAGTGTAGAGGTCCTATCAGATGTATATGAGGCATCTCAACCAGCACCGGTCCTGATAGCTGTAAAAAAACCCCACCTGACTGCTTTTTTATTTGATTTACTGTTGTAAAGGCACCTTCAGAGCACAAGCTCCAGCTGAGAGCTTTCATAATCTTTATACCCTCGCTAGAACCCGAAGGAGAAAAAACTCTCGTGAGATGTGAAGAGCCCCGGACATAGCACTGCAGGCTCCCAGCTCTGAGCTGGATGACCTGCCCCTGGCTCATGCACAGCCCCCGGGAAAGGCAGGGACACAGAGCCCCAGCAGCAACGCTTGCCACTGCCCCAGCAAGCCTGCACACAGATGGTGACAGGACTGGTCCCTCTGCAGCCGGCAGCATATGCTGCTGCTGCTGCCCACATCAACGCGGATGCCTGGAGGGATGCACCAGAAATAACCCGTTACACAAGCCAAGACTTTTCATCTGTGCAGTCAAAGAGGGTTTTAATCCCCAACTACTGGGTACAGCTGAGCATCTGAATGCATCCCCGTTTTTTTGCAGCAAAAGGAGCAACGTCTCAAGGGCAACAAAACGGATCTAAAAAAGCACCGAGACAAAAGAAGGCCAGTGGGACATACTGGTGGGTACAGCCAGCCAGGCTGGTGAACATCTGTACGGCAGAGAGTTTCTGCTCCTGGTCTGCCAGCGACCTTTATGTCTGCTTTAACACGGGGCAATAATGCTCATTTAAGAGCCTCATGCTGAATTAATCATTGCAAAGTGCTCTACGGTTCAGCCAGGAGAGATAGGAAGGCAACGCTAAGCACAATCATAGCTGTACTCAGCAAGACTAATGGTCTGTGCTGTGCTCTGACCCCGGGAAGCACTGCTTAAAGCTCCTGAGCAGGATGAACAGCAGCCCCAGCGGGGATCCAGCCTTCTCCCCGTCCTAGACAGGCACCAGAAACATCTGCCCAGCTCCCTGCACTGGCAGGGGGCTTGTCCCAGCCAGCTGGACTTGACTGTACCACCCAGCTCTAAAACTGCTGAGCTGAGGAATGTAGTGTTCAGAGAAGCAGGGGGAAAGGCAGATCTCATTTAACACCTGCCCAGACCTTTTTCCCATGCATCTTGTCCAATCATTGCTGAACCCAGCCAGGCTTCCAGTACCCAGAAGATGCTGTTGCAGAGGGGCCCCACAAGCAGCTTCTATCCAAGCACACTGAACCTGCCCCTGCCAGCCTTCTGTGATGATCCCAGATTATGTCCAGGAAGAGATGGGAACTATTTCCTATCCACTGTCTGTCTGCCATTAACGATCTTCCAGATCTGCAGTACAACCCCCCTCCTCCATCCCAGGCTAAGCAGCCCAAGGCTACTTCTCGCAGAGAAGCCATCACCTTGTGTCCCCCCTCTGCACCAGTTCCACCTCTCCAAGATGGGAGGGAGCAAAAAAGCAACAAAAGCCTTATTATTCTAAAATATGAATCCAGGCTGCTAAAAGGCACCAGGATCCTGGTACACCAGGACAAGATGGTTTTCCCCACCACAGGGCATTTGGCAGGGGCTCTGCTATTTTACATGTCACAGCTGAGCTCCAGCAGGCTCGCTGTGGCTTATCCCTCACTCCTGCCCAGCTTCAGCGATGCCAAACAGGAATGGGCAGCCAGCGCTACCGGAGCAGGGCTCAGCTGCCAGCACCAGGCTAAGCCCACCAGCCCTTTATTTCCCGAGACACCAGCAGTGAAGATGAGGAATAAAATTAAAATTCTTCTTTGTGTTTTGATTTAACATTTTATCTGTACTGGAAGTAGCAGGGAAAACGTGTGGGAAATGTGGAGCAAGTAACCAATCCGTAGCAGAAGAAGCCAGGAGAAACACTAGGGCATCTAGGGCAAGTTCTGAGAGGCTCATTTTAAAATGTTCCCTCCGCCAACACAGATAAATATTTGAGAGAAAAAAAAACCACATAAAAATTCAGTTGACTTACGAAGAGTAAGCACGTTAAATATAGAAAATAAATTAAATAATTAAAGGGCAAAAGAAATGGGATTTTAGCCCTGCTTTGAACGTAACTTTCATTACAGCCTTACACAGGGAGCTGCTTTTCTCCATCAGAGTGGGTGAAGGAAGCAGCAAAGTGAGCTTTTGCCATGCTCCCAGGCCACATTCCCAGGCCTCCCACTGGGAAGCACAGAGCAGTGAGGCAAGTGCAGGGTGTGTTGCTCTGGGCCCCGAGGGCACAGCACAGCCTCACCCAGGCCTCCCCATCCTTTCTCCAGGTCCTAATGGGGCAAATAAAGTGTGGAACAGTGACTGCTTGGCCCAGAGAGACCCCAAAATTCTCCATGGGATATAAACCCACTGGGAATGCACTATAAGCTGTTAGCCCAGATGCTGGGCTATCCCAGAGCTGTGGGTGTATGCGGCACCTCTTTGGGTACAGTACAACTCAAGCCTTAAAAAATAAAATGAAATTAAAAAATCCAGCTCTAGCTAGTCTCAGAAGCCTTGGGACAGGATGAAATTTAGGCTACAGATGTTACAGCCAAATCCTATTACTGCCAGGAGCCCAGCCCTGCAATTTAAAGGTGCCCTGGCACAAACCCACACCCAACACAGCTCCCAGCATCTGCTGCACTCAGAAATTACACACGTCAAAAAGGGCAAGCTCAAAGCATCTGCAGTGCTTTTGGGAGCTCAGAGCTGAGCCGGCTCCCCACGAGTTTCCCCAGCCCCCAGGCAGAGCAGCAGAGCGCCACGCTCACCCCGCCAGGGAAGCCCAAGGCTGCCCAGGGAGGAAAGAGCCACGTGCTCTTCCAACCCTAGAAACCATCCCCCAGCATTGAGGCAGGAAAACACTCGTGGCAAGGCTGCGCTGGCCACGGGCAGGGCAACAGCAGGGATTTGGGGCACCAGTGTCCATCCTGACAGCCCTCTACTTCCACAGCCTGCAAGACACAGAGGACAGAGGATGTGAGCAGTAGCCTAACAGCCAGGGAGAGGATAAGCCCAGGGTCAGGCTCTTTTATTAACATCCTTCTCTTTTTTTCCTGACCCTCAAAAAGGTCCTTTTCTCTTTCTGAAGTGACATCCTCCAAGTCTCCACTGCAACAACAGCATCAACGCAGGGGTGACCTGGTCAGCCCACAGAGGTAAAACAGGAGAAACAACTGAAGCACATTTTTGTGTCTGTGATCAGATGGCTGAGAACCAGCAGCATCAACTCCCTAAATAGCACATGGCATCTGAGGCTACGCCACTGATCTTGGCAACAACCCCTTCCCGCTCAGCTACAGAAAACCTATATATAGGAAAATATACATATGGATATAGACATAGATGACTTTTACATTACTCTGCCTTTTCTAAACAGCCCAGTAAGGCATCACAGGTTTGCTTTCCCCAAGCAGGAGACTGCCATGCCCATGGCTAAGCAATGCCCCCCACTTGCTGTGCCACACTCAAAGTGTCAGCCTTTTGCTTTCCCTGCCTCACTTCAATGTGTGAGGCTCGGTTTTGGTTTTAATTGCAAAGTCCCCACGTTCTGCAAACCAAATGCAGCTGGAATTGAAATCGAACAGTAAAACCACCCACCAACAAAAATCAAAGCATCACACCACCAAAAATCAAGTGGGATGCACAAAGCAGGGAGCTTGGGGGGGGCGGGGGGGGGGGGGGAAATTACACTAATAGCATGTTTTCATTTGTAATAATCTGAGAGCCGGGTAATGACACTGGAAGGTGAGCTACCCTTGGCCCAAAGAGAGGTGGCTGTTTATGAAACCATCTGGCTGTCAGCAGTTCAACCACCACGTGAAGGAAGAGTGTAAAATGGGCAGGTAGAGCAGGGCTGTCAGCAGCCCTCTGGGCTGGGAGAGGATGTTCTGTCCTCTACCTAACACAGGGGGAGGAAAAAAAAAAAATCTAGAAATGGTCTGCATTTTGGGAACAGTAGTAGTCTGTGGTTTACGGGGTTGGGGTTTTTTTCATTGTATCTAACTTGTTTATTTAGGAGGAGCTTCATAAATCATTCATTTCTCAAAAGCAGGCACCAAGGAACATCTACAGCAAGGTATTCTTTTGCTTTTAAGAAAGCATGGCACAAAAATGATCAGATCTATTTAACGGGCTGTCGAAACAGTGTAATGCCAGCCTCTTACGTTATCGTGGCTCCTAATGATTTTACTAAGCAAAGAGCTGGAAGAGATCAACTTGGCACTCCTGGCCTCTGCCATTACATTCTGCTCAGACACAAGCAGCACAGCTGAACAGCAACAGGTAGGATGATATTTAATGCCCACCTCTATATCTTGACATTGTCTGGTTTGAAATAGAGTCCTCATGCCATTTACTAGCAGTGAAACTAATAGGATTCTGTAAAAATCAATCCATAAATGCACAGATGCTAAAATGAATGGTTTCCTTTCTGTTCCATTTACGGGAGGGCTCTTTTATGGATATCTATATGCCAGCGTAAAAATTGCAGGAACAACTTTCTAAGTCTTCATTAAATTCAAGGGGACTTTTGTAGAGAAGATTGCTTTAAAAGAAACTGCTATTTCCCACGGCAGCTCGTTATTACCCACAAACCCCAAAGAGCTACCCTGGCTTGTGAGAGCTGCTCCAGCTGCCCCACATTCCTGCTGGGCACACAGGAGCTGCGGGAGGAGAACTAAGATCGAGGTTAGGATGGCACACCGGCCCCCTGCCCAACACAGGTGCTACTGAACTGAAATTATGTGTCACGTTCCCCCACATCCTGAACACTGCCCAGCACTGCCAAACCCTCTGCCAGGGCCTGCCCAGCCAGCACAGGGACTGCTGTCAGCGGAGCGTTTCCAGAGGGGAGAAATAAATTCATCAACTAAACAATGCTTCTTGATAACATGTTTAATGAAAGAAATGGAGAGATGTATTTCTTTCTTGCCCTACCCACCATGTTAAATGGCAAGGGGTGGGTTTTTGGGGTTTAGGGCTTGTTTTTTCTGAAGGAAGGACAAAAACTGCACGACCTGTTTGTCACTCCTGAAAACAACAGTTTATCAGAGCAGTCTGCAAACTGAGAGATTATTCAGATTTCTGTCTCCACATATTTCTTCCAAGACCACTTTCCTGAAAACCTCTCAGTAATTCCTGCCCCAGAAGTGAGCTGGGGATGCTGAGCAAACCCATGCCCAGCTCTGCATTCCTTTCTCACCTCCCAGGGGTGCAGGCTCCGGGGTCTGCTTTAGGTCCCACTTTGTGGTCCCCAGCCCCACAGCTGCAGGCAGGGATGCTTCCACACGGCTTCCCCCAGCATGTGCCCTCCTGACTCTGCACCACTCAGATAAAATGACTGCCAGCTCCAAGAGCTGAAAATAAATGGGCAGATAAGAGCCAGGTCAAGCATGCACAGTCCACAACACAACTCCAGTCCGTCTTGATCAGCTGGGGACATAATGGAGGAGGAGATGGTCACCTCATGGACTGGCTTCACCACTGCTGGACAGTAACACTGACACCCTTGGTTAGTCCCACTTTTCTGGGAAAAGCCAAAAGCCAGAAAGCCACTAGTACATCACCAGATCCTCTACCAGGCATAATTTTCCATGGGGCTTACAACTATCTGAAACATAAATTGGGATAAAGGAAAAAATGTACATCCAAGCCCTTTGTACTTCTGCAACAATCCATCTTCTTTCTGTCAACTTAACATCTGCAGAAAGATGTAGCTCTGCTGGAGGAGAAATAGCTCCTAAGTGCTCCTGGTCATGACAGATCCCGAGGCACACAGAAGTTCACCACATCCTCCTGGCCAACAGCCAGGCTCACAGAATTGAATTTCATCTTACCCTCTTTCAACCTCCTCCTTCAGCCACTTTCAGAGGCTTTTCTTCATCTCTCCTTCCTCGTATTTCACTTCCAAGGGCATGGAGACTACAACAGCCCTGTTTTTTCTCCATACCCAACCTCAGAAAATGAACCTTTCCCAAACCATCCAACCAGACACCTTGCCTCCAACTCAGGGCAGGAAGGTACAGACCTCTCCGCACTGGCAGCTACACACAGCTCCCCCTAGGAGTGATGCTTTTCCCCATTTTTCTGCCCTTGAGACACCATCCCAAGTCACGAGACACTTTTTCCCCCCACGTCTTTTTCCTCCTCTTATAAAATCTGTGGCTGAGGGTGGCCATGAAGGCATCGAATCCTCCTGCTGCCAGCCATCAAGTGCTTCACGCCACAGAAGCCTGGCAGCAGTGAGGTTCACAAGGAAATTACTTTATCTCCCTGCAAATAACTTCCCATCCTCCACCTTGATTTTTTGCAACCCAAGACTCATCCCAATGAGACACCCAAAAGGCAGCAGCATACACGAGGCAGGGGCACATTCCTGAACTACCAACTGGTGTTACAACTTCATCAGTGCTACAAACGCTTCACTTTCCCCTTCAATTTCTGCTTTTCCCCCTATCCAGACTGACAATTCTCCAATGATTTTAGCTGAATTTAGCTCATTTTTAGTTAATTTGGCTAAGATTTTGCTAAAGTTAGCTAAGTAGCTAATTTTACAAAGCATCTGCCATTAAATCTTCCCGTGCCTCAAAGTCCCTCTCTATAAAAAGAGACTCATTATCACTGATTTGTCTCTAAATGACGGAGACTTTAAATCACTGCCACACAACATCTGGTTTGTGGCCCATGGGGAGCCGCCAGGCTCTGTTCAGCTGGATAACAACCCACTGGTGGAGATACCACTGACTCAGCTCCAAACTTCCTTCTACATTCCCAAAGCACGGGCCAAGGCTGAGGGACAGAGTACAGGCAGCTCAGGGACGTAGAAACTGCTGAAATCAGTAGAAGGCTTAAGCCTTGGGGGCTCTCAGCCTTTCACCAGCAGGAAAGTGCTTTAAAACTAAAAGAAAAAAGGAAACCCAGCTAAAGCAGAAAGCAAATGAAGGGGTTGCAACCTTAAGAGCTGCAGAGACATTCAAACAGTAGTATCTCAAACCTTCCCTGCAGCTGTAGCCAGCAAGACTATAAACTGGCCTATGATTTAGCTCCACTTGGTGCCCTCTATCCAGCCCTGTGGCGCAGCCCACGCGGCAGATACCAGCTTCCATCCTTATCTCTGCTATCCATTAGCTGCTGTCAGCAAGTGTGGGGGGGAAGGTGGAGTGCCAGCACAGCTCTGCATGCACGGGAACCCCCTTTTCCTCCCCCAGCAGGTCCCCTTGCAGCACCTCCAGCCATCATTAGGACCATGCTCCTGTGCTGAGGGCCCTTGGCATGGGCTATTTCATCTCATAGCCCATCCATTGTCGAGTACGCTATTTTCTTACCAATTTTTCCTTTTGTTTCCCCGCTCTTTTTTTTTTTCCTCTTCTCCCCCTTGGTTCACTACATCCATCATTTATAACCACAGCACCAGCCAGCTGATTTACTGCCTCAATCAATGCAGCTCCAGCACGAAAAAGAGACGCAGCAAGCTCAGCGTGCAACTGAGACCCAGCTGTGGGAACCTGGAAGGACAAGAGGGAGCAACAGGGAACAAAATCATCCAACAAACCAAAAGCACCAACAGCACAACTTCCTGCACTCCCTCTCAGTACAGCAAGTCTGCAAGGATAGGGCAGTGCCAGGGCAGATGGACAGATCCTGCCAGGCACTCCTGAAAGACAGGAGGTTTGAAGCTGAGGGCTCTAGGAGCGGAGGAGACTTGGGCAAGAATTTTTTTTGCCCTTAACCAGGCAGCGGAGAAACCTGCTCCATCAGGATCGACTTGGAGCACTTCTGCTAAGCACCTCGTTTGCTCTCCCTCTCCTAATGAACAGCGTGACAAGCTTAGAAATCAATGGAGGCTCGGCGAACCCTGAGCGCAGCTCGTGCCGGCGCCCAGCCAGGCGTCCCCGGCACCTGCTCTCCCTAACTCGAACCGACGGGGAGCGATTACCCGACAGCTCCACTAATGGCCACCCTGTCAGGGCTCCTCATCCACACCCCGGCAGGGCAGGCCACGGAAACAAGTCATTTGTGGAGGTGCCAGCCTTCTCCCCGGCAATACCTGTGCAGAGAAGGGGGGCTGCAGCAGTGCCGCCGGGAACCAGCCTTGGGGAAGTCCCCAGCATTTCCCTGCAGCCAAGGATGCTCAGCTCTGTACCTCTCTCCCAAATGACCACTGAAGTTTCAAGGCCCCCGGCCTCACCAGCGAAGTCCAAGTCTTTATGGCCGGATGGACAATGCACATTTTGGGCAAAATAGGAAGCGTGGGGACACCTCCAAGACAAGCCACTTGCTTGCAATACCTGCAGCTGAGCAGGAAGGCACACAAGGAAGTGAGAACACAAGCCCTGGGGGACAGAGAGGGATGCAGAGCAGACCAACAAGTTGAATAGGATGCCAAGAATCTGCTTTTGGCTCTTTTCCCTAAAATACCTGGCATACTGAAGATTGTCTGAGGCAGCTGCGGCTGCACATGAGGACAAGGCTTTGTTGGAAAAATAGCTGCATCCCAGTGCCAGGCAAGGAAACACGGGACCTGAGGCAGTGGCGCAGGCATGATAGGGAACAAACACTCTCCAAACCCAACACCAACTGGGAGCAGGTCCCCTGAGCACACAGAAGAGGTTAGGATGCAACAGAGCTCTCTCACAACAAACAGTTCCTGGCTTCAGTTCCAAAAGCCTCCCCACACCACCATCAGAGCACCCCCTGCCAACCCCCCCTCTGTTGCACCACCAAATATGCACCAGTGTATGTACACACATACATATTACTCAGTTTGCTGCTTCTCCCCTCTATGCCTGAAAAGAGGACGAGAAGAAGCATGCAAAGCACTGCTGCATCACGCATGGGCTGCCCTGAGCCCTCCAGCTCCTTCCCCTCACAATGCCCGTGCCCTGTTCTCTTAACCTCTCTGCAAGAGGCTCATTTCCCATCTCGTTTCATGGCTCCAAACTGTTCCGCTGTGCTTTGTTTGCTTAAAAAAATGTTGTTAAGAGACAGCAAAAAAAAAAAAAAAGAAGTGGACAAACAGGAGGGATTTAACTCTGCCTTTCCATCTCCTGGCTGGAGGGGCTTCACACGCTATTCACTGCAGCATTGGTGATTTAATCATCAGTGCGATGCCACTGCAAACAGCAGCAGACAGCAGAGCCGGCAGGACTAATGCTCCCTCCAACAGCGTGAATATTAAGGGCATTTAACAGCCCTTGTAATCACACTGTGGCTCCTTGCAAGAACACAGCCAGGCAGCACGAGGGAAGGCACTGAACCATGCTGCTGGGTTATCAAACTTACCCGTGCTCCTTACAGCGCGGAAATCAACCCTGCTTACAGAAAAGCGAGCGCTGGCTTCCCCGTACGTTCTCTCCAAACCAAATCCTACCTGGCAAAAGCCCTTAAGCACACACTGGGATGAACTGGGTGGCTTGAGAGCCTCCTTCAGTGAAAGCCAACCTCTTGTGGAATTTGGGTCCCTGTAACACGGAGCAAACATTAAGAGTTTGAGCAAATTAATCTCCTGTACCTGTCCGATGCACTGGGAAAGGATTACTGGGGGAGGAGAAGAAACCCTGAGCATGGCATGAGTTTAGCTGCGCCTCAGGACTTGAGATATATCATACTTTTTGGGTCAATCATTAGTTTGTTCTCAAAGGAGAGATGTCCCCAGCTTTTACACTTTGGAAGTTTTTACTCCTTTATTGGATTAATATAATTCTAAAAAGTTCCCTGTGATTTTCAGGCAGAAATGGCCAGTTATCTCTGGTGTCCTACGGTAATGAAACACCTGTGAAACACAGCCACTCCTGGCCTACAGACTTGAAACACAGCTTCTGGAAAAAAGGAAAAAAAGGGGGAATTCATCTACTTTATCTCTCACATGCAGTAATTGCTGCTGGTTCTGCCTGAAGATGAGGAGAACACCTTGAAAGCCAAGTCTGCATTCAGACAGAGAAACACTGGCTTGCCCAAAGCCACATGTACAGCTGGTGCCAATGCCCAAACCGAGATCAATATCCGGAGATCAGCATCAAAAATTGGTTGATTCCAGTTGATATTTATATACAGAAACTGAGGATTATTTGGCTGTTTTGGCTGGACTAACACCTGCACTGCCAGGAGCTCCCACTCCCAGGTTATCTCAGCGCAGCCTGTGAACCAGAGGGAAGGGAATTAGCTACTTGGCCTTTCATTCACACCTTTAATTATTCAGCTTATATTGATATAAAATTAATTGAAGCAGAATAAGCTCTTCTCCTAAATACAGGTGCCCACACACAGGAATCACTGAGATTAAAAGGTGCAAATTATTTTATTTAATGAGTTAATTTCCAGTTATCGCATGGGTGAATCCCTGTGCTGGGCCTGCACCAGCTCTGCCCCAGTGCAGGCTGCTGTCCCAGCACAATGCTCTGGGTAAACAGAAGACGTGCAAAGGTTTGGTTACACAGCAGAGATGTTCTTCACTTCTGTGAACGAAACTCCTCTTTCATTCACAGTCAGGATTTGGCCGCAATGATGGCAGCAGGGGCTGCCTCCCAAAGACACAGTAAGGCATCAAGAGCAAAGAAATTTCATTTTCCAGAACACCCCTTGTGCCTCTTGGGGAAGGTTGACTGCCCTCCACCTCCCAGCAGCTGGTGCCTTACAGTACCACCACGATTTCCTGCTGTTCCCCACACGCTAGCAGAGCTTCTGCCTGCAAAAGCCAAATTGGAACTGACTTTCCTGTGCTGACACTGCCTTCAGGAGGGAAGGTGTCCTCACCTTGCTGAATCCCACGGTGCCTCAGGTGAAGAACAACATCTGAACGACCTTCCCTGGCACTCAGATGGCTGCTGGAGCTCACTCTCACCTTGCAAGGTAGACTGGGTTTGTATTTTATGTTTGATTTTGGAAACGCTGTGTTTCTTGAGTGCGCAGGTGCATCCAGGAGGTCCCTGCTGAGGAGCCACATCCACACCCGTGCGCAGTAACACAGGCTGTGTCACCAGGCAACGTAACGCTTTTCTCATCATTCAACTCCCTTTTTCACCACCTGCAAGTCTAATTCCAAATTTCAGGTATTTCACCTGATGGTCTCTGTTTTGAGATGCCACTTCTTCCCCAAGCTCCGGGGCTGGGACTTCAGATTGGGCAGCTGACAGTCTCTAGTGGGCTCAGTTCAGACAGAATGCCACTGAACCAGGCAAAGTGAGAAGCCTTTGCAAAGCCTAATTTTGCACAAATGCCTGACACTTGCCAAGACCACAGCAGCTGAAGTCTCAGCAGATTTCAGGCTCTTTGCAGGCTCAATCTTACCACTGTTTCTAGTGCTCCTGACCAAACTCTTCATAAATCACCTCTGCAAGGGGTCTCCACCCCAAAATCAGCTCCTCTCATGCCATGGCCAGCAGACACAGCTGCCAGCACACTGCTGGGCTGAGGGCACATCCCCAAGGGATGCACAGGGGTTGGCTCTTTCTTCTCTAAAGAGACTCAAAGCAGAGACCTTCCCACAGGATGGGAGGGCAGGACAGGAGGGTTCTTCACAAAGTGTTTTGCTGTACCACCGAGAGAAAACCATATGCAGCCTACACATCGTACATGGTTTAACTCCGAGCACTATGCGAATATTCATCCATTTGGATCCCAGTGGCAGCAGCAGATGGCTGGATAATGCATGTTTGAGTCTGCCTCTCTCTAAATTACACTGTGTTATGGCACCAGGAAAATGCAACGGGCATTATGAACGCCGCAACTCTTCCCTCCTCCTTCTCCATCCAGCTCCATTCCTGTTGAAGGCAGGACCACGCTACACAACAGTCTCCCTCCCAGCTTGGCTCCCACACACCAGCTCCAGCAGCTCCCAGTGTCTTCCCACCGCCCCCCTCACTGGAAAAACCACTCGCTTTCCCCAACCAGACCCCAAGTTTCGCATTTTGTCTGGGCAAGGTCAAAGTGCAAAGGGCCGCATCCCAAACATCCCCCAAGGCAGATCCCAAAGGATATCAGAGGATATAGTTCCATCCTGAACGACCTTGAATCAACCCACTTCGTAAAGCAGATTACTTAGACCCAGACAAAAAAACTTCTTTTAAATAAAAATATTTTTTTAAAAAAATCAGTGTTTTATAAGAAGAACTGAGCCAGCCCCTGCAAGTGAGTCTGCTCACACCTGTAACTCCTCCCTCTCATCTTTCCTCCATCTCACCTAACAACAAGCAACTCAAAATTCAACACACGAGCAAGAAAAGATGTGCACAAACTCCATCCAGCCCGGAGGGGCTGCAGCCAAGGCCCGCACCACTGAACATATCCATGTCTTATTTGCGAGCTGCGTGTCTCCATAATGGGTTATGAGGTGTGGTTGTAACTGGCGGATGCCGACGGTGGTCCTTGAGGAGGAAATGGTGTGTGTCTAAATGCAGGCAAAGCTATTTGGAAAGCCAGGACAAAGCAGCCTTTCTCTCCTGGCATGGGCCAAATTACATCCTTTGGACTTACTCCTTCAGTGGCTTCGAAAGAAAAAGAATCATCCGTCTCAATTTTCCTGGCTCTGTGAATAATGTTTGGAGAATAGAGGGTGATTTCATAGCTCATTTGTTTTTGCACCGCATGAACCCTGCTCTCCTCGCATCACTTTCCAATCAGGTTTATAGCTGGTGTATCAACGAGAAAATCAAGGAGGGAAAGGCTAAGACCCTCAGTCCCACTCGAGATTGAGGGGAAAAAACAAAAGTTTAAAAAAATAAAAAGAAAAAAAATAAAGGAGACTCTCTCTTTCCCTTGTCTGTCAGCCTGATCAGAAAATGAACCTGTTTTGCTTCTGAATCAATTCTCTCCTGGCACTGCACTTCCCGCAGTACTTTCCAAGATGAGATGCAATCATTAGCTCACTTGCTCCTCCAAATAATATCACAAAGCCGGAGCTCAAGCTGCTTTGCAGTAAATCATCACTAATTTCTGCCTATGCACGGCAAGGCAGGGCTTGGCAGAGGACACAAGTCCTGCCACACCCTCCCCGTGCCACCACCCACCTGCATACCGGCTGTCTGGGGACAGCCCCCCATCCAGCATGTCACCTTGTCCCCCCGTGGAGAAGTGACACTGGCACATCGTCCCTTATTCAAACACCTCTCCAATGACCCACAAAGGACCACCACACCTCTCCCTGCCTTGGGCTGCAGGAAGGGTTAACCAAGGTTCATAGGGGCTTCCAAAGAGCAGGATTGAGGCAAACTCTTAGTACGACTAATGCTGCCTCCAGGAACAAAGGGGTGAACTCCTGCTGAACCTCTCACCACTGATCATTTTCCAAAGGCACATGTTAAGGACAAGAAACCCTCCTCCTGCTCCTCCCAGCAACTCTGTGCTACTGGCACCCAGAGGCCCAGCCACTCCCAGGACACCCAATGCCCATCCCACAGGGGGAGGCTTTCCAGGTACCCTATAGAGTGATCCAGCCTGACCTAGGGCTGCCCTTCCCGCCCCAGCAGCAACTATATGGGAAAACCTATACCTAGGCAGCCCCCCTTTCCTGACTCCTCTGGAAATACATATAAAGAGTGGAGCAATACTGATTGAGATGAGCAGAAGATGGGGCTCAAGATCTCCTCCTTACTGGAGGAGGCTCAACCTTACTGTAACACTGATTCCTGCTGAGATTCTGGAACCAAAAAGGGTAAAGAGGGTGGGAAATCAATTTAATTGCAGCTTAGTAAGCAACTGCACTAAGTGTCGCTGGCAAAATCTGAACATTCTGCTGTGAGAGAAAGAGGGAGAAATGGCTTTTTCATTGCACGGGAAAGTGGATTGAGAGCAAACTCCCCCCCATCATCTGCTCCTCACCCCTTCCTTCTTTAAACAGGAGGAAGCCAGCAAGAAACACACAGCTAACGCCAGCAATCTCCCGCTCCTGCTACTCCAATTAATAGTCAATCCGCTGCACCCTTTGTCGTTAGGCTGCACGTAATTACTCCTTCACGCAAACGTCTTCCTTAAACAGATCCTACTTCTGCTTTCTCCGCAGATACATTCCCCTTAATTGGTTTTATTGCACCAAATGCTGCCCTGCCCTCACAGATGAGACTCTCCCAGGCGGAGTACATTGCTTTTGCATTCCCACAACTTCTCCCAAGCTTGCTTTTCCCACTGACAAGGAGATTACAGCACAGAGAAACACACCCAGAGGTACCAAAGTGGCATTCCGTGAGCTGTGCACACAGAACACACATCCACAGACCCAAGAAAAACACTGGGCACACAATATCCCCATGTTCAGCCTCTCAGGGATTTGTCCCTCAGCTCGGGACAGTAACGCTGCGCCTGCATTTATGTGGGATCACAAAGACAGTGCTATTTGCAATGCTGCATCTCCCGGCAGTGCCCTTCCCATGCCGGAGCTCGCCCAGCTCACACCTGCGGAGCCACAGCAGCTCAGCAGAGTGTGCCCTCCATGCTCTGCCCTGGACTCGACACATACAGTCAACCTCCCAGCTTCAGGAGGCACAGAAAAGCTCTAGTCACAGTACCGTAAAATGCTCCCTGGACCTGCCTTCCCCAGGTACAGCATTCCCATTCATAGCTCTCACCCTGCAGCCATCCCATGTGCCGAGTCCCCTGCCCAAGGGGAGGCACAGGTCACGCTGCAGAGCCAGGGAGAAGAGATGTCTCGGCAGAGCAATAAGATAAACCCAGCCAAGACAGGCCCTGGGCCATGAGCCCATCAAAATAAATCAGGATGATGCTTTCTTATCAAGGGAAGGAAGAGCGAGGAGAAAACAGTGGGTTTTTGAGTAAACAATCCAATTCTGTGCATATCTGACGTGGTGAAAGGATAAACAGGACAAAACATCTTCTCTGGTAGTCAACATCTTTCTCAAGCATGGAGACACTTCCAACATGCGTGCTGTGTCTCTGAAGCCTCGGCATCCAGACACAGAGCTGATTTTGGAGACTTCCCTGCTCAAAAGTAGGACTTGCTTTTGTCAAGCTCACCCTTAAAGGTCACCAAGGGCTCCAGGCCGTGAGCCAGAGCCGAGTCCTCCTAAAAATCCACTGGCAAGGGCTTGAGCCCTTCCCTGTCACCTAGGAGAGGATGATGCCACACCATGTCACACCAGCTGGAGAGGGATGCTGCGGCCCAGAGCAATTCCACGTGCAGGGTACTCCACAGGGACCTTGACAGGAGAAGCGGTTCACAAGAGAAACCATGACACTCCTGAGCCCAACTCACCCTCAGAGCACCACCACCTCCAACACCCCTTCAGAGTGAAGCAGCAGGACTCTTCCAACTCTTTTTATCCTTCCAGAGCACAATAAAAAGTATTTTTCTTCTTCTGGTGCTCAACAGTTCTTGTCAACAAAACACATACCACCTGCACAGAAATTTATTTATATTCTTACCAGGAGAGAAGCAGAATCCTTGCCTCCTCTCCTTCCTTCCCTGATACTTCTTTTAAAAGCACCAAGCTAAGAAAGGCACCTGTACGTTCCAATACTCACTATTTTGCAAAGCAAAGAGGTCTTGTTCAATCAATATTTATGCCCCCATCAGTCACAGCTGCAACACGGAGCTCTATCAGAATGTAATGGAGGCGAAATTCATTCATTGCAATTACCAGTGAAAAATTAGGAAGGTTTTCATTGACTGGTTATTGTTTCACAGGTATCTCAGGGAGTGCTGTAATGCGCAGTGGGCAGGTTAATTAAACGAGGTGCACCAGGCAGGCTGCTCACCATTTGTCCACAGCTGGTTTAGTCACTGAGGTGATTTCCTTGCCTTAGCCCTGCTCCACCAGACCTGTCCTGCCCGATACCACAGATGAGGGCAGCTTGGACATGGCTTTCTGTTTTATCCAGCACTGAATACACAAGCAGGAGAGAGAGGAACTGGATTCCACCCCACCTCCCGCACAAGAAAAGCTCTGCAACATCCTAGAAAGCCTGGGTTTGCTCCTAGACATTTCAGAGTGGGACTTCACCAGCAAAGCACGACAGAAGTTTCCCCTTCTCTCACATCCGGGACCTATCCATGTCCCCAGCCAAGTCCCAAGCTCCAGTCAATACAAGCTTCCTGGGTATTAAACACTGTGCCTCTTCTTTTTTTTTTTTTTTTTTTTGTTCCCAACAGCTTTGCCACTTCAATCCCTTAATTGTCAAGATCTGAATTTTTGCAGGATACACAGTTATTTTAATCTGTTAAGTGGCTCTGCTGCTGTAAAACTGACAGGAATTTAATATCTGGAGATTGTCAGCTGAGCTCCAGGTGCTG
Source organism: Eulacestoma nigropectus (assembly GCA_013397775.1). NCBI lineage: Eukaryota > Metazoa > Chordata > Aves > Passeriformes > Eulacestoma > Eulacestoma nigropectus. The sequence continues at coordinate 132,119 of VZTE01004039.1, read as the reverse complement.
CGGCTTTCTAGCTGGCGATGATGCAGAAGAAAGCACAGGCTGCTGCAAGGCACACAAGCACAAGGCTGGCAAGGGTCCCTTTGCACTGAGGTCCGACTCTGCAGGGTGCTGAGCACCCCAGAACACCTGGAGCAGGCAGTGAGGCTGCTGAGCTTCTCCACGTCTCCCAGGAGCCATTCCCCAGCTGCATTTGAGCACACTTGGAAAGGAGCTGTTGCATTGCAAACACTAGTGTAAGTCAAGTAGAACAGGTCACTTTTTTTAATAAAGGAAACTTTTCCTCTGTAGCTTTTCTCCTGCAGTCAAGCCCGCGACAGACTCGCTTTCCCTCCAGAGGCTGTCAGCTGTGCTTCAGCCATTCATCAGAGGGAGCAAGCTAGCATGCAGGAGGGAATGAAGGGAAATAAAATACCAAACCCAACAAAAACTGTCTTCCTGCCCCTCCTGCACGCACTGCCGGCCCTGAGCACAGGAGCCCAGACCCCTGAAACCCCCTCCCTGCTGCAGGGCTCTGCTATACAGCCACCGTGGTCTGATACAGGTGCAGGAAATGAGGTGATCAAGGGCTTGTCACCCACCTCCTCATCTCCTGCTCCCTCATTAGCATCCCCCAGGGCCACACAGCCACAGCCTGACACAGGAGCCACCACACACCAGCAAAGCACGGCTGCGGAGCCAGCTACAAGTACTCCTCACAATTAATTTGGGATTTTGCTTGTAATTAATCCCGCGTATCAGTTCCCCTCATTATTCCTTAATGTAATTAAGTTATTAGTTTATTATGTCCCCCCCTCAAAGCAGAGCAGTGGGATGGATCAGAGGGAGGCAGGGGAGATGCCAGGCAGTAGCACGGGGCCATGAACCCGGATTACTGGAGCACATGCCAAACCCCACCACTGCGTCCCTGGGCAACTTCAGGTGGGTCACTGGCAGCCTGGTTTTGCAAGACAATAAAACGATTCCAATTCCTCCGGAGCCCATGCGAGACAGAAGGATACAAAGTTCAATTAGCCTCTCCGGGTCCTGGTTTATCCAGCTGGAAAACTGCCGGGACAAGGAGACAGGCTGGAACTAATTAAAGCTTGCAAAGTGTTTCGAAACCGTCCGCCAAAAGGCAGGGGAGGCCGGCGGCATCAAGGAGTCGCAGCTGACCCAGGGCGCCAGCCAGCCCCGTGTCCTTACACCCCCATCCATCAGGCTCGGCCCCCCTGCAGGCTGAGCCCACGGCTGCTGACCAGGCACCACCCGGCCGGGCAAAGCTCCCTGCCGCGGGCAGGCACCCTGCTACGGCTCCTCTTCCCAGCCAAGTCACAGGACTGCGTGAAGGGCAGCGAAAGGGCGAGTGTTACTTACGGCACTAATAGGGCTTGATCTGCCCCTATGGAAATGAGAGAAAAAACAACAACCCCCAAGCAACAGCAGTAAAAGCGGCACCGGAGAGACTGGCGAAGTCGTCCCAGGAACAACTTCGCGGTCCTAAACACTGCCAGCTTTTTTTTTCTTCCATACCCTACCAGCCCTGCAAGGATGCTACACCTCACGGCCAGGAGGAAGTCCCACACCCTAAAATCCAGCCTCAACCTGCTCCTGCCGCCCTGGCATGTACCATCAGCAGCTGCAGGCAGCAGGGAGGAGGAGGGAAAGGAGGTGACAAGGACTGAGGGAAGCAAGGGCTGGCAAGAAGGGGAGCCCTCTAAGCCTGCCTGCCACTGGGCAGCAGCGAGAGATCCGCAGAGATGGACTGGGGAACACAAGAAAAAAAATTCCAGGGGGAGGTGTAGCCAAGTTAATTATAAGAGACTGCTGCGCCCACCTCTTCAGGCACGAGCAGCTTGCGAAAGCTCAGCTCTCCTGCAGGACCTTCCCCAAATGCCTGTCTTCAGCAGGTCCTTGAGATGCCAAGCCAGCAGCGTGTTTTGGGCAAAGGAAAGACTCAAAGACTGCGTCGGACCCTCACACCAAGGTCCTGCCCCTTGGAGACCCTGCCCACCCCAACATACCCTGCTCTGGCTGCAAGAAAAACATCACAAGCCTTCCTCTGGGAAGCTGATGCCTGGATGCGGCTCAGGATTCGGGGTAAAGCAGGGGTGGGGCGCAGACCAAAATAACAGTGATTGATGGGCATCCGTGGAGCCAAGGGCAGCAGCTCCGTGAGCAAGGCACCAATGTGCCACAGCCAGCCAGGGAGCTCGGGCACCGTGGCCTTCCAGCATGGGATGTGTGCCGGTTTTGTGCCAGGAGACAGGAGGCCAGGAGGCAGGGTTACCAGCTGGAGCCTAACTGGAAAGGTCTAAAGGCATGATACACGGTGTGCCCATGTCCGCAGAAACACAGCTCAACTGGGAGAGAAGAGGGGGAGGGAACAGGTTGGAAAATGCTGCCAGGAAAGTTTATGTGGATTTGCTCCATTTCCCCTCTGTAGCTGTTTTACAACGTTTGAGGTGCTGTTAGCAACCCACCACCTCCTCTCATTTCTCGAGGAATTTGGGAGGACAACCCCGAACTGCTCAAGGTTTCATCAGGAGCAGCCAGTCCCAGTGGCCAGGGCAACAGGACACCTCACCAGGCTCCTCTCTGGACCACAGCATTCCTGTCTCTGGTAGCCCAGTCAGCTCTGCAGCCCTTCAAGAGTGTTAACTGAAGTTACACCACATCCCCACACTCATCAGCAGCTTGTAAGTCATACTGCTCCAAAGCAGTTTCCAAAGCCAAAAAAATGCAACACATTAAAAAATAAAAAACAATCTGCACTCTGTGGATCTCAAGGGGATGCAACCATTTGGATGGAAAATTCAGAAGAAATGAAGGAGAGGCAATTTAAGCAGTCAAATTGCTTGAGTTACGGCAACTTGGCAGCGGCAGCTTCGAAACATGGGAATGGATCCTGTGTGGCAGAAGTTCACTTCACCTGCTGCAGGAGCCAAGACCAGCCTGTAACAGCAACAGCAACATGCACCCCGAGGTGGGGGGAGCTGTGAATGGGAGAAGAAAGTCAAAATGGGCTGCAAAATGGCAGCAGTTTAGCTGCGGCTGGTGCTAAGCAAAAAAGCAAGATTCATTTCAAGGAGATTACAGTAGCCCCTGTCAAACAGGGGAGGTCTTTTTTCACAATTTTTACAAATACAGTTTCAACACCAAAGCACAGTTCCAGTTAAGAAAGTGCTTGTCTTCTAACTCTGCCTTCAGTGACTTACTTATTGCCTTCCCCAGCTTAAATAAATAAATAAATGTATAGATAATTATTTCTTTTGGGGGCCTGAAGTCGCATAGATTCATTCCGTTCTTCTAGGATTGAAAGATTTACGAAAGCCTGAAAAAACCTCCTCAATCATTTTTATTTAAAAAAACATGGAAAACCAATAATTCCTCAGGATGAAAAAATCAAAGTAAGCTTTATGAGTTCTGACTTTTTTTTTTTTTCCCCATCAGGTCGTTAATTCAGTTGCTGAGGTGACAGACACATATGAGACTCTCCAAAGATGTGGCAAACATGTAAAGCTGTCACGTGTTGTTGGCCAAACGCTGCTGGGTGTCACTCGTGCAAAAAAAGGGGCTGAGGACTCACGTCCTTCCTCTGCCACAATAACCCTAATCTCGGTGTATTTTCAGGAGCTGGGCTCCAACCCGGATTAATTAATTCAAGATTTACAACAGTACAACTAAGCAGCATCTAATCCATGTCCTTCGGAAAGTTAACCCTCGGCTAAGCCCCAGCCGCTCTCAGCCGAGGAGGAGGGGGACAAGGGACCCGGAGAGGACACGGGACCTCGTTCAGCCACAGCTGCTCGCAGCTCCCCTGCTTTTCGTCTGGGCAGTGAAACTCCTCTGATTCACTCCCTGCGTGGAGCGAGATGCTCCTCACATCTCTGCCGTGCCGTCACTCCGGGGACTCAAACGCGACACAGAAAGGCGCGATTGCCCAGGCACCCTGCTCCCAGCCCGGCTGGGGCTCCCAGGGCAGCAGCATCCTGCCCGTGTCTGCTCTTCCATCACTACCAGCCGCGAAAAGCTCCAGCGCTCTAACAGGGCTCGCCCAGCCCGCGTACGCCAAGCACGGACCATACAAGTCTGCACCCCTCTCGTTTCAAACCGGACAGGATCGACCCCTTCTCCTGCAGTGCAGAGCTCGGGAGCACGGCGTGACCCACGGGGGAAAGGAGTCGCCGGTCCCCCACCCGTGACACAAACCACTCGTTTGGTTTCCTTGGGGTGCCCCGGTCCCCCCGCTCCAAGGGCCCGGAGCCAGGGATGCTCCAAGTTGGCGGCGGGGCAAAGGGCCGGCACCGCCGGCGGCACCCGCGGCTGGAGCAGCCCCGACGGCCGCAGCCTCCCGTGAAGTGGGGCGGGGGGGGCGGCTGGGGCTGCCGCTGTCCGAGACGGAGCGGAGCGAGGGGACGGGGGCACCACGACCGAGGGGTACGGAAAGGGCCCCAGTGCCCCCCCCCGCACAGGCACAGGTCCGGTACCAAACTTGAAGGGGAGCGGGATGGGGTGGGGGGTCCCGAAAACCGCCGGGAACTTCTTCCCCGGGCAGCGGCGGCACCGCGCCCAAGTCCCGCCGGAGCAGCCGCGGCCCCGCCGCCCCTTCCTTACCTCCGGCGTCTGTCCCTCGGGCTCCGCCGCCTCCAACTTCCTCCGCGCCCCGAAGAAGAAGAGGAGGAGGGCGGCGAGCCAGAGCACCCCCAGCAGAGACAGCGCCAGCCGCCGCGTCGGCCGCCTCATGCTCGGGAGGAGGGAAAAGTCCGGCGGGGGCACCGCGAGGCGGTGAGGGGAAGCCGCGGGCGCCTCCGGGGGCAGCGGGAGCGGGGCTGGCGGGGACGAGGGTCTCGCCTGCCCGCCTCGGAGCCGGCGATGCGAGTCCCGGGCTGTGCATGCTCTGCAGGGGAGGGGAGGGGAGGAGGAACGGGAGGAGGAGGCGCCGGGAGGAGGGGGGCTGGAGCGGAGCCGCTCGCCGGGGAAAGGTGCAGCGCGCAGGCAGCCGGGCTGGTGCCCGGGGAGCCGCTGCCCTGCCCGCTCCGCGCCGGCGGGGAGGCAGCCCCGGGGACGGGGACACCGAGGGGTGCGGGGGTGTCTCTGTGGAACCGGGGACGCCCATCCCTCTCCCCTCGCTCCGTGAGTGAGTCCGGGCCACTTCCACGCGAAGGGATGCGCGGGGCTGGGCAGCGCCGCTGCGAGTTTGGCCCGGGTCGGTCCCGGTCCCCGCCCGACTCCGGGGCGAGAGGAGGCCACCGCTCAACAACACACAGAGGAGGCTCAGACATGATGGGAAGATTAATTTAACCAATTGAAACAGCAGGGGGAATTCAGGTAGGTGGAATTTAATTACTGGATTTGGAAGAGAAGATGTGTGTCTCCAGAGCTGTCAAGAACACTTAAAAAATAAAATCATAATCATCAGCTGTTGGTATTCCGGCAGCAGCTTGCTGCCAGGCCATGGTCCTGCAGGGATGGCCCTCAGCCGTCATCCCTGTCCCATGGGGTGTTCCTTGCTGGCTCCATACACAGCCCCAGCACAGCAGGCCTGTCCACACAGGGCAGCCAAAGTGGGAATTACAGACCTTGCTGAGGGGAAAAAACCCCTAACACAACTACAGAGTAGGACTCCAGAAAAGAGCTGTCTCACCCAGCTATCCCTGCTCACCTGCCTGACACTGCTCTTCCGATCTTGCCACTGACAAGTATTACATGAGCTGAGCAAACCTTTGCAGAAGACATTAGAGAATAAATTAAGTATTGGAGCAGATGTGAGTCATTCATGTTAGTACAAAACTGTAGAATGAACCCCATAAAAACAGGAATCCATGCATAAAGTAACATATGGAATGAAATAGAGATAAGATGTCAAATGCTGGAAAGTCCGATGCACATGTTGTAAACAACCTCTCCTATGCATTTCCCACACAGTCCTCCTAGCTTTATTATTTCCTGCAGTTGTTTTCTGTCACTTGCTAATTTATCATTTGTGATCTTCATCCTCTGTCCTCCTCTGATTTATTTCCAGGGCTCAATAAGCCCTTCTCCCTAACATAATCCATGCCTCTCAGGCCCAACATTCACAGAAAGATGCCCAGATAAAAATTTCATTAGCATCCACAAAAAGGGACATTTCTCTTTCTTTGTTTTAAAGCCGTGTGACTTTCAAACACCTTTACCAAGATGAGGAAATCTGGGTCCAGCAGGCAGTTAGTTTGAACTTTGTTTTACAGCCAGGCAGGAGCAGAACTAACCAAGTGGGAAGAGGGCAGAAGGCCCTCATGCCCTGGTGAGCCACCAACCTGATGTCACACAGGAAGCCCGCACCAGCCTGAAAATGCAGCCTGTTCCCATGGCATGCATCATTTGTCGTGCCAATTAATCTTCCTCAGCCCCATGTTCAGGGTGGCTGGACCATCACACTCCACCTCTGCCACCATGAGACATCTCTGCCCAGCCTAGCTGGGACCTACAGCTGCTGCTCTCTTCTCCCCAAACTGTTGCCTTTTGCGTTTTCCTGATAGCTAAGGTAAAACACCTGAGCAGCTTTCAGCAGCTGAGGCACATTGGTGGTAGTTTTTACATGGTTTATAGTTATCTTCTTGCCTTAATGCTCACCCCTGCTATTGGGACAGACTGGTTGTTACCTCTCACATACCTCCTTTGGATCAGGAATGGCTTTCTGACCAAAAAGATCACCTTGCCACAAGTAGAAAATAGCCACTGGTGTTTTCCTGCCTGGGACAAAGTGTCCTTGGCTGCTGTTACACGGTGTTCCCCCAACAGATTTGCAGAGGGTGCTGAGTTTTTCCTACCAGACCTCCCTCTGTGCCAGGAGAGTTTTTCCAGATAAAGGCACCTGGAGGGTGTTATCATTCAAAGCTGGATTAAAAACCTTGTCTTTTTTGTAGGTCAGACTTTCAGGGGAAGCTATTACAAAATACAGAAGGGAAGTATAGAAAAATATCAAGGAAATACATTACAAATTAGATTACAGGTAAGGTAATAAATAGGACATACCTGACAAAAATGCAATCAGATAATGCTTTCTTATTACCTTGAGAAACAACTCCCTCTGCTGAGGGAAAGCTTCACTGGCAGGGCTCGGTGCCGTGATGGATAACTCAGTGTGCCCGGCAGAGAACGGGCAAAGCCCTGACGCTTCCCCGCTGGCACTGCCACCACTCCAGCCAGGAGGGGACACTATACAAATCCCTGCTCTGTGCAGGTGTCCCGTGTGGAGGCAGGAGACTCGAGGAGCTCTAACGATGTGTCGTCTCCAAGGAAGTATATTCCTCCTGATGGTGTGCCTGTGTGCTGGGACAGATAATGTATCACGCAGATGATGGTAACAGCTATTTAAACAAGAATAAGGCAAGAATACAAATCTGGAGGTTCAGAGTTATTTGAAGTCGTAGACTTTCAGAGACTCTTATAAAAATCCTACTGCAATTCCATTAAAAACACGGCAATAAAAAAAAAAAATTTCCGTTGTATTATTGACCTATGTCTTTCCCATTTTTCTAATTTTTCATCTGCCAGTCTTTGCTGCTTCACAGGTGAGGCCCATAACATATTACCTGTTTCCAAGAGAGCAAAATTTACAGGCAGTGCAGCCAGAGACAGAAAAGCAGCTTACGAAATGGGTGGCTGGCATTTGTTGGTATCAGCACTGAAAAGCTGATGAAAGTGATTGTTTTATGTAAAGCAAAAATAGGACATGATTTCTGAGTGGGAGGGGGACTCTTCACAATCCCAGCTTCAGGGAATGGCCCTTCAAGGTCCTTTTAGGAATGGGTGGAAGGAGAAAGTAGCTTTCCCTCCTGTTTCAAGAGCATCTGTAAAGTAAATTTCAAGGGAATCTAGTCTCACTGGGTCTACAAACCAGCTGGGCACTGCTTCAGTGCAGTTTTTACTAGGAATACTCTTGGGTTTGAGTTCAGTTCACATCTGAGATTCCATCCACAGAATGTTTCTTTTCCAAAAGGATCACAAATACTTTGCAGTTTTTTCTCAGAAAGTTGAAAGGGGCTTAAACAGATACAGTCCAGAAGTGATCAGAGGAAAGGATCAAAATCCACCCCCAGCTTGGGATACTGAGGAGTCTCAACTGAACATGGGAGGTTATTGTAAGATGGAGGAGCCCCACTGAGCTCTGGATTGAAAGGGGCTTCTAGGACAGAGAGCTCCACTGCCAGGGGAGGATCTGGTTCAGCCAGTGGCTTGGGGTAGCCCAGAACTCACTGCTGTTCATGGCAGTGCACCATCCCCGTGAAGAGGTGCTGCTTGCAGTAGCACATGTATCAGAAAGACTCTTGTTTGTTTGCAAAAAATAAGAGATCAGCATTTGAAAGGGTCAGCATAGTAATGTGAGGTTACACAGGGTGTTGGATTTCATTCAGTGGTCCGTGGCACCTCTGTGGTGCATGCTCCAGGCTCGGGGGAAGAAGCTCATTTGGAAGCTTCTCTCCCACCCCTGGCAGAGGGTGTACTACACTTACTGAATTTAACCACACTGAGGACAGGGCCTCAATGAGGAGGGAGGGCACAACGAGCTGCTCCCAAATAGCCGTCTGGGCAAGTGCTGAGCATTGGCGTGTTTCAGCAGGAGCCCAGCTGTCCCTTGTCACCAGCAGCAGAGGTGCCAGCCTGGGTGCGGAGGCTCCAGGACAGCAAGCCAGCACATGTCCTGGCCCAGCACCACCCCACAGCCCCAGCCTGCTCCCAGAGATGACTCAGAACCATTTGATACCCCTCCATGGGTGGAGCTGTGCTTCAAATGTGAACAGTCATGTCAGTGACTTCCAGGTTTATATTTAATACTGGAACAAAGTTCCCTTTTCAGACCTGTAGCTGTTCAAAAAGCCTCCGGGTCACTTGGTCAGTGTGAGGAGAGGAAGGGCAGAAGTCCTTTGCACAGAAACAAGGAGGTTGTTGCTTTGCCACGGGGGTCCCCCAGCTCTGCAGCACTTGACACCACCGTGCCGTGGCCCCGTGGCAAGGTGCTGCAGGGGTGCAAGTGTGTGCTGAGCTGGGGGTTCCTACCCACAGCTACCGTCACACACAGCCCTCAGCGTTAAGAGGGCAGCAAGGGCTCTGTGCCACCTCAGGCAGTACCTTGCCATCTCAAAAACCAGCTTCCATGGTGGCTGTTGAAGATAATGTGAACAGTATTCCACATTTTTGTGGCAGGTAAGATCTGCCTTTGTTTTTGTGATGTAACAGAAGCCAAAAAAATCAGACCAGTGCTTGTATGAAAAATGTTCTCCCTGTGTGCCCTTGGAGAAGACCAAAAATGTTAGAGACAGCTCTGGCCTAATACCAGGAGAACTGTAAGTTAAAGTATTAAAAAAACAAAACCAAAATCTTTATAGTTGGCTGTCTGCTATCCCTTGCTGAGGTAACAGAACTGTAGCTTGTCCTACATCTGCAGCTTAAACGAGAGGGTCAAACGTGAAGCTGTGAAGCACTCACCTTCTCCTCTCAGGTGATGATATCGCTGTGCACCTCCTCACATACTGCTGCACTCAGAAAGGGAAATGCAGGAATTCCTGCAAGCTTTTTTGCCACTGTTAGTGTTGCAAGCAGATCTCTTCCAGTACCTCTAAAGGATTTTTTTTCCATTTAATTAAACCGCGAGCATTCTTCTCTAGCAAACTTTCCACGATGGCATCTCCAGTTAATTAAACGTTTAAGCTGTCAGGAAATGCTATGCATTAAAAAAAATAAAATAAAGAGGAGAGCTACTTTAATAGCATTTGTTAATTGAAGCTCTCATCAAGTCAGCTGCAGCAACACAAGCTGCTTCCTGAGTCGATGGGCAAGAGCACACATCCAGACATTTGCCTGCAGTTCCTACAAGTCAGACTCCCACCCCAGGCTAGTGTCTGTGGCACTGATGGATGAGGCAGCACTGAGCTCCCTCACCATTGGAACAAATGCAAAGACTTCTCTGTTGTAAAACTGGAGGAAGGCTGGGGGGAATTCTTGCTTACCACAAGGTATTTTCCATCTCTAGCAACTGCAATCAAATGTTGCACTTGTGTTTAATTCCCATTCTCCATTTCTTGGAGCACAAGTTTTTCTGGATTAGATGCAGCCTTTACTCACAGCATTTCCAGGTGCCCAGTGATCCCAATCCAAGCAGGTGTGGGAACAAGGGCAGAAGCAATAGGCGATTTGAAGGGAGACACATTGACTTCAGTGTGCAACTGAGGAGCATTTTAGCAAAGAACAGCTCCCTTGGACAGCGCTCTTCCACTGAAACCACCTTCAGTATTGTTCACTGGTTGCTCTTGACCAGCCATGCCTCTGGGTTTTATTGCTACAATAAAGTCTTCTGGATCCTGTCTGTTCCCAGATGCCTCTGGTGCTTGTTAGTCTTTCCTGATGCTCCCAGTTTCTGGAAAAAGCCCCTGGATAAGCGATGGCTGCTGATCCCACAGCCTGTTTTTTTCAGTATTTTGCCTAGCTCCAGGTCACTGCACCAGCAACCAGTGGCAGGCACTGCAAATGGCCACAAAGGGGCATTTGAGACCAAAGGCAGCAGAGAGTTTTATGGGCCAAGCTGCAGCAAACAATCAACAAACAGAGCACAGGGCAGGTGAATCTTTACCAGCAGCACCTGAGCCTGTGAGGTCCCAGGCACCCTGCAGTTCTCAGCACAGCTCTGGTAAAATACGTGCTCCTGGGGGAACTCAGTGCTGCTGGGACTTCACAGGGGAAGCAAAGCCGCTCACCTGCCTCCCAAGGAGATGTGCTCCTGTGTGCATTCACGCATGTGCACACACACACACCCCCCATGTCCATCTCTAAAAGCAGAGAACCCTGCCAGCATTCAGACCAAACCCTTTTGTTGCTTTGAATATGCTAAATCAGTCCCTTTTAGCCAGCTGCAAGACTGTGTCTCTTAGACACGTTGGAGCCCGTAATTGTGGTCTGGACAGGTGACACTCAACAGAATAAAGAACAAGTCATGCGATGGGTGAGAGAGCACATGAGCTAAAATAAAGCTTTGTCCTTAAAGCACCTTTAATGCGAAGCAAAGCTACTCACCTGCCTCCCAAGGAGATGTGCTCCTGTTTGCATTCACGCACGTGCACACACACACACCCCCCACGTCCATCTCTAAAAGCAGAGAACCCTGTCAGAATTCAGACCCAAGCGCTTTTGTTGCTTTGAATATGCTAAATCAGTCCCTTTTAGCCAGCTGCAAGACTGTGTCTCTTAGACACGTTGGAGCCCGTAATTGTGGTCTGGACAGGTGACACTCAACAGAATAAAGAACAAGTCATGTGATGGGTGAGAGAGCACATTAGCTAAAATAAAGCTTTGTCCTCAAAGCACCTTTAATGCCTCTGTCCTTTTGTGTGCAGGTGTTAAGCAGATTTCAGAATTAAATCTCTATTTCTGGGATATGTAAGTGTGGCCCAATGCCAACTGGGATCTAGGCATCTATTAACACAGCTGGCAATATGTAATATTGCACCAGGCACTTTTTGGGAAGGAGGGTTTTCACAGCTGGGTGGAAAGTTTTACCCTCATCTTCCTCCTATAAAATTTTTCATAGAAAAAGTTCTTGGCTGTTTATCTCTCCCTTCTCCTGAGGGATACAAAAACTGGAGACAGTGAGCCACACATCACCTTATTTCTTAAGATTTTAATCCCATTATTTAGGTGAAGTGTCTAGGAACAGACATTTCTTCATATACAATCCAATGCTTTAAGTGTAAAGACTGATTTCTATTTGATCAGGCAACCTCCCTCTCAGTACAAAAGCTCCAAGGGGCTAACAACTAACCCCACAGCTCCCTGAGAAATAGTTAACAAGCAGTTGCTCTGTACAAAAAGAGTGAGTAATGTCAAGGTCTGTGCTTGCTCCATTCGATCTTTTCATAGGATCCACTGTGATCTCCTACACAAAAACACACAGGGTGCTAGAAATCCTGCCTACCTACAGGGGAACAGTATTCTACCCTGAACGTGCTCAGGTGGATCAACATCTCCTTTCCCATCACCAAATCATTGCTGTTGGTTAGACAGCAAAGCAGCAGCTTGATTCCCCCGCTAGCAGGACAAAATTTCAAGGCTGCTATTTAGAAAACAAAGTAATGTTTAATTGCACACATTTGTTTTGCTGTTATTGAGCAAGAACAAGTCAGAAGCCCAACAGCATTATTTTTCTTTTCCCGCTCATGCATGCATTCAGACCTGTTAGAGTTTGTTAGTCCCAGAGGGTCTTGTTGAACCAGAACGATCAATAGATGCAAACAGAGCAGGTAAAGAGGCAATCAGGGCCCTAGGAACTTGAAGTATTTTCCATTAGGACACCTAAATAACTTCCCCTCAACAAGTATTTCAACGGCTGGTGCTACAAGCAAGGAGACATCTCAGGTAAGAGCAGCCCGGGCGAGACACGCGAGGGATGAAATGCATCTTGATCTTACCACCCAGAGCGAAATGTGCTCCGAACAGCAAGATGTTCTCCAAATAGCTTGGGCCATCCCATGCAGGAGAGGTATTTCACAGGAACTTCTGCATATGGAAGATAATTAGAGGGAACCGCTCCAACGTTCGGGGTTCTGATCTCCTCGCAGTAATGAGCGCACAAGCAGGGGATGCATATGCATGAGAACATAATTAAGAGTGGTAAAACCTGGAAGATTTTCAAACTCTGTGGCAATTACCAACTTAAACACACAAAAAATTAAGATAGCCTTATACCCAAAGGAAAGTTATTATTCAAAGTGCCTTGCCTCATTATAGTTAGCTGGAGCTCAAACAGCAGGCTGGTGAGCAGGGGAGAGCTGCCTTCCATTAGCAGCAGGTACTCTCCCTGGGATGGAGGCAGGATGCTGGCATCCTTCTGCTCTTGCTGAGACATCTCAAAACGGTCCCAGAATGCTTCATGGGAACAAAAATAGAAAGCAGAGGGCACACATGACTGGCAGCTTGGGCTCCCCTGTTGCTCTTTGGGCCTCTCTGGTGAAGAGCATTCATGGACAGAGAGCTATCCTGTGTAAATAGATTCACTAAATAAATGTGGTAATTATACTGAATATTATTCTCAGTAGAAATAGCAGCAGGGAAATGATTTGCATAAGAAATGTGGATTATTCATGTAAATGAATGTGTTATTTGTTTATAGAAAAGATTAAGTCTTGTCTAAAGACCTAGAACTCAGCTATACATAAAAGCGAACACTTAACCAGTCTTTCATGCCTCCACTGTGCTCTGCCCACCTTTATCAAATTCATCTTTGCAGTACTACCTATGTTTTTCTCATCAGTCCATTTTGCTAAAGCTCAAACTCCCCTCAGTGCAGGGGATAGTTAATCTTCTCCAGGGAGCCTGCTTGGGCTGCCACTGAAGACTCTTCAGTGGAATCCAGGCTTTTAATCTTTGTTTCAGCAAGCTGAGCCTAGTGCCAGGAGAAAAAGGAGTGGTTTCTAGGTTTGAAGAGCTGTACAGAAAGCCTGACTTGGGATGATGACTCCTTTAATTTCCCTCCTCCATGTGCTGAATGCAAGGAGGGGCTCAGGTCCCAGGCTGGGCAGGCCAGAAGCAGCCAGGAGTAGCCTCAGTTTGGGGGGCAACAGGGCAGGTGACCATATCCTTGGCAGCCCCAAGAGTTGGGCTACTGATGGAGACACTGTGTGCCCACCTCCCACCCTCTGTGCCACCCCATGGCCTGCTCACCCTTGGAGTACTTTCACCCTGCCACCTGAGCAATGCAGAAGGGGTCGATCCCACTGCAGCCACCTCCTGTTAACATCACAACAGTCTCATCCCTCACTGCAGCAATCCCCAGGCCAGGGTTATTCACCAAAGGAAAAACACTGACTGAACACAAAGAGCAGAAAGGCAGCCTCAGCTGATGCTGCAGGACCTTCACCCTGCCATTCACCTCTGCAAAACAGCCAGCTCAGCTCCTGGACCCAGCCTGGGAAGGGCACAAGCACCCAGCACAGGCTGTCAGAAAAGCAGCTTTACCAACCACCCTGAGACCTTCTCTCTACGCTTTGCTAACTAAAGGCAGCTCTTATACTGCCAACTGCATCCTGGGCTGGATCAAAGGAAGCAAAGCCAGCAGGTCCAGGGAGGGGATTCTCTCCCTCTACTTGTGAGACTCTGCTCTTGTGAGACTCTACTGAACCAGCCCTGGGACTCCCAAAATAAGAAGGATGTAGACCTATCAGAGTGAGTCCAGAGGAGGCCATGAAGATGCTCAGAAGGCTGAAGCACCTCTCCTACAAAGACAGGCTGAGAGAACTGGGGTTTTTCAGCCTGGAGAAGGCCCCATGGAGGGCTTAGAACACCTTCCAGTACCTTAAGGGGGCACGTAAGACAGCTGGAGAGCGATTTTTTACATGAGCAGGTAGTGATAAGACAAGGGGGAATGGCTTTAAATAGAATGAGGGTAAGATTAGACTAGATATACGCAAGACATTTTTTTCTATGAAGATGGTGAACCACTGGAACACGTTGCCCAAAGAGGTGGCAGATGACCTGTCCCTGGAAACATTCAAAGCCAGGTTGGACAAGGCTCTGAGTAATCTGATCTAGTTGAAGATATCCCTGCTTACTGCAGAAGGATTGAGCTGGATGACCTTTAAAAGTCCTTTCCAACCCAAATTATTCTATGATTCTATATGCCAAGTCATTGAGGAGAAACATTCTCAGCTGATCCTAACTTTCAGGTGCATGCAGTAGCATGGGCCACCTGAGGATCTGTTGCCTCTGGTTGTTTTAAATAATTTGAGAAAGGAACAATGTCTGCCTCGCAGCAGGAAGGGCTTATTTCCTGTCACAGTAAGCTCTGCAGTGACAACTGTGTCTAGCTCAGGTTCTGGCACATTAATTCAGCAAGGTAATGTGGCCTTCTCAGCTTCCTTCAGCTCCATCAGGTGGTCAGAACTTACAGAAGTTCTTTGATGTTCTACAGATTTATTGCAACATTTTTCATAATTTAAAGAGTAGTGTTGAGGAATGGCACCTCCACATGACCTTTCCACCAAAATTCTCTTGCCATTTTGTATTTCCAAGTACTTGTAAACCATAACAATAAAAATAAAAATGAAGAATAAATGGGAGTTCCTTCTACTGGACTCAGCAGTTTATTCTTGCAGCATATGAATTATTTTCTGTTAATTCATCCCCTAAATTCTTTATGTGCTTAGCTATGTGTTGGTTTGATAGAGTATCCCTTTCTTTTTTGCATTTGATACAATTAAAGTTCTGCAAAACTCCGCGGTTTAAACTCTTGGAAACTTGTGCACATTGGAAAATATTGATCCATACGGAGGAGGCTCTGAGGTGCCCAAGCCTTGCTCCCACGCTCTGCCCTGCACAAGTAGAAAAGCAAGCTGAAATGGAAATTGAGTTCTCAGTAATGTTCAACTCAGCTGTTCAAAAATAATGAGCCCTTCAGATCAAACTACTTTGGAGATGCTCGGGGTTATTTCTCTTGTCCTTATTTGCCTGGTGAGTGTTGGGAGGCCAGGAGTCAGAGTCCCCGAGGACGAGCATCTTAACATCAGGCTGACATTCCCAAGCCTCACTGAAAGGTAGAAGTTGTGCACAAGGGATTCAGCATGGGCTTTACCTGGGTTTCAGAAAAGGGCTCTGAGACAAGCATGGCTCCAAGTTAAAATAAGACCTCCGATGGTCTGTCCCACACATCTCATGGGTGCCATCAGACCCAGACGTGGTCCAACATGAGCCAGTTCCTGCAGGACTTCAGACATCAGTTTGCAGAGCTGGAGCTAATGAACAGCTGGAGTTAAGGTTAATGTGCAGACGATCAGGGGGAGCACCTCAGCCCTTCAGTGTTAGTCTTTTGGTACATGTGTATGGATGCTGAAAAGTTAGAAGCAGAGAAATTCTTCAGCTTTTTCTCAGTGTTCTGTGAGAGCATCGCTTTCTCAGGCAGACTAGACGAAAACAGTGAAGACGGTTTTGTAAACTAATTCTTTATCTTTGCACCTGCTGTTGTTCATTTAGTGTTGTTATGGTACACTGAGGAAAATATTTTGAAATGGGTGTTGTATAGCCTCCACCAATCATTCTAGGAGGTGGTTGACCAAGGGACCAATATTACTATATTACCAAGTTATATAAACCGATTTATAATTAATTAAATATTCCACTTTTCCTGAACTTTGATCGTGCCGTTCTTCGCCGCTCTCGCTACGGACAGTGACACGTGTACCTACACCCTAAGAGGAGAAGACAGTTTTTAAGACTAGGGTTATGACTCAGCTGAGATACAAGAGTAGGAGCAGCTAGGCAGAGTGGGTGATGTTGAGATTGTTTTCTTTTTCCTTTTAAAGAGGAACACAATACATTACAATAAACACCCAAGCTGCAGAGAAGGGTCAACAAGGGTGTGCTTGTATTCTCCAAAGGAGCACAAAAACCACCCATGCCATTAATAGGGGGCTGTACCCAAAGACTTACAGAGCAAGCATGGCCCCAGTTTCTGGAGCAGAATTCCAAGCTAACTCTTTGGTTTTGAAGAGGGCTGTGGAAAGGGAGAGACTGTGGTAGGGAGGCAATCACAGGCATAATCCTACTCCTGCATCCTCTGGAAGCTCAGCATTTAGCTGCAGAGGCAGGAGCCCTCAGCAGCCTCAGCCCAGGCAAAAAGCAGTGCTGCTGCTGCTGCCAGCAGCCAGGCTGAAAGCACCCACTCAGGGTAGCTTAAGACCAAATTTCTCACTCTTGTGCTCCAGCTCTTCAGCAGTGCAGAGCTGCTTTCAAGCAGTAAGTCATTTATGTCTAGCTGCAGCATATTTATGAGAAAGAAATCCTGCTCTTACCTGAGGAAAAAAAGCTACTTTAGAGCAACTACCTCTTTCATTTCACCTCACTTAATGAGCACCAGCTATAGACATCCTTCTTGTAGCCACATTTCCAGCAGCATGAAGAACTCTGCATGGTTCTGCAAGGTGCTTAGCTCTTAACCCTTCCCTCCACATTTGATGTGTGCATGACAAATTAGGAAAAAAAAAGGGGGGGGAGTCTTTTAAAATTGTAACACTTCATAGCAATCACATTTTGGGTCTTTTGAATCTGAAAATGCAATTCCCACATTTGTATGTGGTTCATTGCAAATATTCCATCAAAATGTGCTGCAAGAGAAAACTGGATTTATAATTGCCTGCTCTCTTAATGGAGATCCCCTGTGCTAGATTATGAGTGAAAATTTTCCTCCTCAACAGAAGTAGCCAAGTCCATTTTTCTTGTCTCACACAACAGCTGAAAATTTGTACAAAAACCAAGTTTGTTTTTGTCATGGGTTGAAACTGAGTTGATTGACAAGCTTTTAAGCCAATGCGCTTTTGTGAATTTTGCATATTTAAACCCCGTGCAAGGGCGGGAAGTTCCTCTCTGGTTCCCGGTCTCCTGAGGGAGAAGCGGGGCCTCCGAGCCCCGGGCGGCCTCCGGGCCCGGCCCGGGCCCGGGCCCGGCCTGGGCTCCTGCCTGCCCTCCCCTCTCCCTTCCCTCAGAGCCGCAAGCAGCTAAACTAACTATGGGCTGCCCGATAGCCGAATTCACCCGGCTCGGCTTCTGAATCAGGAGGGGCCTCCCCTCCCCCTTCATGCAGCCCGGGGGGAGCCTCCTCTCCCCCTCATGCAGCCCGCGCAGACCCAGCGGGACCAGCGGAGCCTCCTTTTCCAGCCTGCACAGCTCGCACCGAACTGAACAGCAGCGCAGCCCGTGGGGAAAGACGTGAGGGAGAAGAACATGGAGGCTGCACGGTCAGAGAGAAAGAGAAAGTCAGTCACGTGGGACGACGCTGAGATGGCGGCGGGAGAAAAGGGCGTGTGCGTTCCGGCGCCAGTCTTAAAATCCCTTCTAGCAGCTGCGGAGGACTGAACTCTTTAAATCATTATAAAAGTATGGGGAGATGAAAAATCCATGCCTGTGAAAATTCATGTTGCAGCCTGTGAAGATGTAAGAGAATGCCTATGCTAGGCCATGTAGCTGTGAAGCAGCTTTTAGAAGTTTGTGAAGAAGCAGAGAAGCCCTTGTGTTTAAGCTGAAATAATTTATGTTTAAAAGAGATTGGAAAAAGAAAACCTTTGTGTTTGGGCTGGAAGAATTCATCTTTAAAAGGACTTGTAACCCCATATAATGGCCCATGATTGCAGTGTGAATATACTGTAGAGTTTTCATGGGAGAGATTTCACTTCAGTAGGTAATTCCCAGGTGGACTGCTGAGATTGTGAAAAAAAAATCAGAAGTTTGCAGCATCAGTAGAAGAGAACCTTTTTTCCCTAAGCATAAGAAAGAGACTTTTAAAGACTGTAACACTGACCAAAACTTTTACCTTTTGTGCGAAGTGGTAAAAGGAGGGGAGAGTGCTGGAGGGAGGGGGGGGGGGGGAGTTTTTGCTTGAAGAGTGCTGGAGGGAAGAGGGTTTTGCTTTCACTTCTTTTTATTTCCTGTTACTTTAAAGTCTGTTAGTAATAAACTTCTTTATATTCTTTAAAGTTTTAGGCCTGCTTTGCATTTCTTCTCATCCTTATCTCACAAAGTGAAAAGCATGTGATCAAACCACTACAGTTTTCAACCTGACTCTTACTGTGAATTGGAGTTCCAAGGATCAACACGATGGTCCAGCTATAAAATTAATAGCAATAAAGGGGACATGTAATTCACCCAAGAATAATTTTCTAGGACACTTATGGCATTAAACACTTACTCAATAACAAAAAAAGTAGCAGATAAGCCCAGGTAGAGAGCACTTCTGCCTGGTATCTGCAGCCACCACAATGCCAAGTGTGTCCTTTGCAAGTGGCATCACTCTCTGGCACTGCCAGGCTGGGTAGAATTAGTCAGGATTTTGTAGGTTTTTTCCTTTATCTGTGGAATGTCAGCTTCCTACATTACATGGCTGATGTGAGCAAAACAAAGGTCTGCCTGCACTGGAAGGGAGCGCGATGGAGACATTCATTTCCCCAGAATAGGTAGTGTAACAAATCAATCCTGACTGCACTGATAAATTGAACTTCAAGCTTGGTGATACTGCTTTTCAGGTCTAATTCAGTGTAAGACACAGCAGGAAGGAAAGGCAAAGGCACTCGTTAGCATTTCATTCTGCAAGGAGCTGCTCCCTGAGCAGGGGAGGAAAAAAAAATGGTTTTTTGCCTTCTTTTTCAGCACAGCATTGCAACATTTTTTAAGGAGGGTGACATGGGGCTCACAGGAATATGTGGAGGTGTATGTGCAGAGGGAGAGGTGCAGAAGAACTACCCAGAGATCACTGGCTTCTTGCCAAGCCCCAAACCTTGCGATGAAGTCATAACTTGAGCTCCTGGATGCCAACAAGAAAGAAGCGTTGCTTATGGGAAAAATCCAGTTCCCAGCAGTAGGAGGATTCCAGAGCAGCAATGCTGTGGTATGCAAAGGGAAGAGCACCTCAGGAGGCTGAGGTCCAGGTCAAGTCTTATCTCTTAACAGAGCCCAGGGCTGAACACAGATCACTCCCCCGAGGGAACTGCAGAAGTACTTTTCTTCTAAGTAAAGGGCAAGTCCTGCTCTTGTGTCACATAGTAGCCATCCCCCTGGGGACCTGATCTTTCTCCCCTGGGCACTGTGGCACTGTAAATAATAACAAAGGGGATTTCTGCCCTTCAATTTTCTGAATCTGGATGTAAACATCATACCTTTGTATCACACTCCAGCTTTTCACCCTCTTCCATAGGTTTGCATTCAACCAGAGTCTAGCAGGACTAACTTTAGGAGAAAAGTCTCCACAGCCCTCCATGAAACTGACCTGAACAGCTCACAGAGGAAATAAAATAAGACTTTAGGTTTGCAAATTTTGAAATCCCAGTGTCTGAACTGAGTCTCCTGGTGGGGTTGTAGAACTGGAGAGAGGGTGAGTGAGGACTGGTGGACACTTGGATTTAGCAGTGGCTTTGACTCCATGTTCCCACGTTGTCTCTTCACTCCCATCACTGCCCCGTGCAAAGGTCTGCACTAGTGGGACACTTTGCACCCAGTCTGCTCAGTGGACAGTTTTCAGGCACCACCTGCCCCTGGAAACAGGCTCTTCCTTCCAAAAGCTCCAAAGTCCTCATTTTTATGGTGCCAGTCCAATGACAACTTGCCCTTTAGAGGTCCATTTGTGGGTCATGGCATTAGGATTACATGTACTGCTTAGCAATCAAAACCAAAGCAACATTATTCATTCCACACAGAGCATCTTGTGGTATGATCAAAGTCTGCTGGCACAGCTTGGACAGCTATGATAGTGCAGTAGCCACTTGCATGAACATAATACCTCCCAGCAAAGGATTGCAATATGCTTTTAGGTAAGGCAGAAGTCCTGGTGGCCCCACTGTAAAACTGGCAAAAGGAGAGATGTGACCTCAGACAGAGAATTACACTGCAGTATCTCAACAGCATTTAATTTATTACCCAGAAAGGCAGAAATACTCAATCTTTGTGTTTCTATCTCAAACCTGGGTCAGCTTGGTATCTCTAGGGTGGTCATCCCTAGCTGCCTGAGGGCAAGAGCCCCATGATCTTGGGGTGATTTGCCTTGTGGTAACTTGTCCCCAGAAGACAGCTCTTCCCCTTTTGCCTGAAACTGCCACAGCTCTTCACTGAAGCCACAACCTCTCCAGCTATCCTTGTCACTCCTGTAAGTCTTAGATCTTTTGGAATCCTGTTAGGCTTGAGAGTAGAGCCTGTCCTGTTGCCATCTAGACAGAAGCCTTGACCATGCAGAATGCATGTGAGCAGTGAGGCTGACTGGTATCTGCTGTACCCCAACAGCACCCTCAACGTGTGCACCAACTATATCCAGGAAACATGAAATACTTCCAGTTGCGTGTATTTGCAGCAATAAGCTCTAGGTGAAGACTTTGTTTGCAAAGGGTTGATTAGCTCCTTTCAATTTCATCTCAGTCTTATTGTTACAGTATACCTCACCATCCATCTCCTCTTCCCACTCCAGACATTATTTGCTATTCTTGCACCTGCCTTTTCCAAAAAGGACTTTTATTAACAATACTAGTCTCAAGCCACAGTCCCACTTTTCTTTCATTTCTGCTAGAGCAATACCACCCACTGCAAAGCTCAGCATCCCCATAAATGCTGTGGTTACAAACGAATGCATCCTTCAGCAGCATTTTAGACCATTTTTTCACAATGCACATTGTAAATGAGGAGCAATATATCTTCAGAATTGCCCAGAAAACATTATTCTGTTAGCAATATAAAAGCTTCACAGTGTCCGAGTAGGTGCCCTTGCCAAAAACATTTTATTGTGAGCCAGATAATTCAGTTTGAATTGTACATGGTTTGGTATAATCATTCCAGTAAAGCATTCTTTACAATTCTGTAACAGCAAGTCACATGGCTCAATAAAGTTTATTGCTGCAAATGCTTAGTGATTCATGGCATGGATGAATTCTGTTTCTTTCCTGGATCAAGTAATCAATAGCAAAATAATCTCCCTGCAATTACATTGCTCTGCATTAAAGAGGTGTGAAGTAAGTAAGTACAAAATCTGATAGAAAAAACAATGTGTACAACATTAAAATGAACGGCAATTTGAAACTGGGTGTCCTGCACCAGTTTTGCACACAGCCTGTGGCAGAGCTACGTCCAGCACACTCCCAGCCTTAAATGACACCTGCTGACATTGTGCAACAAACCCAGTTGGGACCAACAGACTTCCATCCCATCATGTCCAACAGAGCCTGCTGTGAACACTCTACACTCACACAGATCCCCCTGGAAATCCCCATGGGTGCCAGGGGCCATCCTTTCCAGGGCGTGCTGAGAAAAGCGGGACCTACGCTCCCTCAACCAACGTTTTTGGTTCTTCCAGCGCTGCTCCTGCACACAGTAAATCAGTGTTTATAACATCCCCTGCTGAGCTGAGTGCAAATTAAATCAGGCTAATTTAGTTTGCACCATCATGTTCAGCTGCGAGTCACAAAAGGAAACAGAGGCGTGCGTTGAGAGGGGAGCTGCTGACGGAGCCTCCTCGGGAGCCTGGCGGGACACGGAGCCTCTTTGGGAGCCCAGCGGGACACGGAGCACAGCAGGACATGAATCCCTGGGTGTCTCTGCTCCCTCCAACCTGCTCTGCTTCACAGACCTGAACCCTGTGGCTCCAGTGACACCACAGTAGGTCACTCCCAATAGATGATAGATATATCATCTGTAATAAACAAGTACCAACACAGCCATCTATTTATCTGGTTCTAACAGTTTTCTCATAAAAACAGGAGGAAAATGATATTGCTTAGAAACAGACTGTTCTGGGGAATAAAGTGCATGCTGTTGTTTTTACTGTTGAATGCCTCCTGACTGGGAACACTTATATGCAAAGGAGTTCCTCTATAAATATGCTTATGCTATTGCAGAGGCCTCAATGCAGTGGTAAGCACATCCCTGAGCTCAGTCTTTTGCCCATGTTTACTTTCTTACCCACAGTCCACCTCATTCCTGAATCTCACATGCACTCTGAAAACTTATTTATAATATTAAGCACCTAAAAAGTCACAAAAAGCCAGAGGGGAAGACTGCCTATGCAAGCTTAATATAACTCCTTCCTTCAAAGGTATTAGAGTATGGTCTTTCATTATATGTTCCTTCCCATTGGAGCTCTGTTTCATTTAGCACCCAGACTCAGACTAGGCTGTGCACTGAAAAAGAGCCACAACTGAGCTGTCTGCAGGAATGCAAAACAGAAAAAAAAAAAAGAAAAAAAAAAAATCAAAGCAGCAACCTGTAACAGCACTTAGTGTGGAAATTTCCAGCCCAAATAAATGAATGGTAAGAAAGTGCAAAAGGATCCTACAGATAGATGCATCAAGTAACTCTCTCATGGATTTTGACGTGAATAGTCCCACTTATACCATGTTCTCTAACGCTGTTCGCAGCCATGCAGCCGGGTTGCACTATTTAATTAGCTACAACCTACATTTGCCTGCATCCTTTAGGTATACACACACACACTCTCACCCTATATAAAAACTGATAAATATCCAAATGTTTTACCAGAAAGCTCCTGTATCATGCTACTGAGAACATTCATTCCCTGCCAGTCTCTGGTGACTTAAAAACAATATGGGATCAGTTTACTTTTCACTGTACTGTAGTTTTCGATCTGCAGGGAAAACCCACTGCCTTTCTGAAATAAATACTCAATCATCATACAACAAACAGCTGGAGGCCCAGCTCATCACTTGGTCAAATCAAATTGGGGTCACTTCAGTAGGGCTATGTTAACTTAGAAAAGCAAAATACATGGTTTGAATGCTTGCAAATCACCTTTCCAAGTCAGGGCTAGGGAAGAGTGTTCATTCATTCAGTGAGTCCCCATTCCTTCTTTCCCAGAAGCACACAGACTCCAGTCCTCTACCATGGGCCTAGCAGCTACAGAACTGGGATCCCTCTGTCAGGTGACAAGCTGCTGAGGACAGGGGCCATGTCCCTCCCAGACTTAAGAGCCCCATCACCAACCATAGCCTCTGGGCACTACCACAATGTGTGCCTGTAACAGCAGCATTACATCAGCATGAAGTAGGTGACCCCTACTCAGCCACCACGCTCCAGGGTGTCACACTGTGCACTCGTGGTGGTTGGAATCCAACGGTCTCTCCTCAGAAGGGTTGTCTGAAGTGAAACAGGACTCAAAATAAATATGTTAATTAGCAAAACTTCAGTTCACCAAGTCTGTGGTTATCAGGTTAAGTCTGCTTGAGGGAAAGACTTTTCATACGAAGTAAAAAGCTGAAACAAGGCAGCCTTCCTCATCCTGGTACAGGTCTGGTTGTCCCCTCCTCTACAGCATTGCTTCAGGAATAAAGTGTCATCATCATCCACTGTAAAATAATATGGAAATGGGGTTGTAATAATCCATCCCTGTGAGAGCTCTGCCATACTCTCACCTGGACTGGACCATGGGGCATTGGAGATATTCTGCCTCCAGCAGGAATAGAAGCCATAATAAAGCATAATAAAGCAGAAGGCTTAGAAGCCTGGACCTCCTTGTTGTTTGTAACCTGCCCCTGTTTGTAAGTGGTCAGTTAAAGATACCTTTTCTAATGCTACAGAACAAAACATGCAGTGCCACATGCAACAAAGGGGCCTGCATCTGACAGTCAGGGAATGGACTTTACCTCAGATTCCCGGAGATATATCCCTTTGCCATCTTGTGTTAAGTTGCGAAAGGCCTCTGCAAAAGAAGTAAATGAGGAGCATTAACTTGATAGCCAAGAGATCACCACAGCCAAGGCACTGTCTCAGGAAAAACCTCAAAGGCAGAGTTTGCAGGCTATTCTCAAGTGCATGTGAGCTTCTCTGTTCTGTCACTGGAAGATCCCTGAAGGCTGGAACACGGGGAGCAGCTGAATAAAGTCAGGCATGTTACTGTCTGCGCATGCATCTGTGAAACCTCAAAATGCTGGTGGTCCCAACCTCACCCACTACAATTTTGAGACACATGCAAAGTGTCTACAGCATCATCTGAGTATCAGCTGTCTCCTCATCACAACTTCAGTCCATCAAAGACATATTTCAAAGCTTTCTTCTTCCTGGAAAAGATATATTTCAAGGCTGTCTTCTTCACAGGAAACAAGTAGTCTTCATTTGTCATTTGCCTGCTTCTTCCTACAGAAAGCTGGTGCAAACCTGCAGAGAGCCTAATCACTATGATATGTACAGCTTGAATGTCTGTAGGCAGGGACTGGTGGGGAGGTAAAGAGAGAGCTTGACTTCCTCTTTATCTGTCCCTTGCTGTAAATTGATTACTCTTGGTTTATTCAGAAATCCAGTCCTGCTAATTTTGGCCTTGCCACTGCCAGTGGGAGCAGCATCAGAGGGGCCAGGGCTCAGCTGGCAGCCCAGCTTGCCAAGCCAGACACAGAGCGCCAGCCTCACCTCCCATGATCTCCACTCGAAGCATGAAGCAAACAAAGCTCTCAAAGCTGATCTGTAAGTCAGGGTCACCATATCTGATTGCCATCAAATTACAGACTTCATTGCTGAGTGAAATGCCTGCGTAAAATGGGGGGGGGGGAGAAAGGGGAAACAGAATGAGATGGCACAACTGAATGGTCTTCATCTCTTCTCCAACAGCTTTGTTTTTCAAGCCTGGCCTAAGATAATCAAATATTAGCCAGCCCAAATGAGATCTCTACATTAAGATATCTCCTCCAGATTTAAAAGGGTTCAAGTCTGCTCCCCTACACTTACAGTCCTTCCAGAGTTGGAATAAAATACAAATAGGCCTCTTTTGCTCATGGGATATGAGGGTAATAGCAGCAGCTGGGTTTAAGAGCAATATTTCCAAGAGGGTAGGAAAGGAGATGAAAAAGAAAATCCAGAGGAAGCTCATACAGAAAGCATCAGTCCCAATGTCTAGCAGCAGCATTTGCTAGGAATAAAAGCATTTTCTATTCATGGCCTGGGATTTTAGTTTGCTTTAGCAGAGGTCTGCCTGGGTTTCTTACTGTGCTTTCACTGACTCAGATGAACTGTGTGAACATGCACCAAAAAGAGGAATGATATTTAAGGTGTAAACATGCAAAAGAAGCTACAAGACTGAGCTGCAGCCCCCACACAATGCCCAGCAATAGCAACAGAGCTTGGTCCAGTATTTGGACCCATATGTATCATCTTCCATTTCTAGATCAAGCCTCAGACACTGCATTAGTGAAGTCTGGCACCAGTATTGCCTCCGTGCAAGTCCCACACTTCCAGATTTGGTCCCTGAGCTGTCATCTTCAGCAGAAGTAGCAATTTAACAGGAGCTAGATCTGGCCTCCTGCATCCCAACCCCACAAAATCTTTTAAAATTCAATTAGCAACACACAGGAAGGGATTTCAAAATTGGGTCTGAAACAGACAGACACTTCTGTTTCAGACAACTCTCAGAGTGAGACGACACTGAGAAAAGAGTGAGCAGCCCATCCCATGGCAAAATAATTTTCAGAATTGTTTACCCAGCTAAAGAAGGAAGAAGAGATGCCCAAGGCCATGCAAACTATAATGTTTTCCACTTCTCCTGGGCTCTACACACAATTATCAAGATGTTTCCCAGCCCTGTGCTTTTTTTCAGCTTTCATGAGCAAGAAGATAAGACTTATCAAAATATGCTGTGGGCTCACCTGTCTCCTGTACAGCTGCATGCAGTTCCACAAGGTCAAGCTTTCCTGATCTGTTGGTGTCTCTCTTCTGGAAAACTTCCTGTGGGGTGAGGAAGTATTTTTAAACAAACCAAACCACCCAAAACCCAACAGATGACACCAAAGGGATTGTGAGCAGGGAGATATTGAAAGGAGGCAAAGAAATTATTGTCATACCAAATAAAAAAGCAGCCTTTTCCACAGGACTCTGAATTCCTGGATACTCAGTGTGCCAGTGGCATTCAGCTTAGTGGGAGAATTAAGGTCAAAACATCTCAAACATTAGAGAGCACCCATTACATATATTACAAAATGAAAAAAGAAAAAACAGAAACAAACCAAAACCCCAAACAATCCAAAAAATTACAGCCACTCTAACATCCATGAAATTATAATATGAGAATAATGATTTCCTAGCCCACGTGCCTATTTATAGGCTTGATCCTCCTCCCACTAAAGTCAATGGAAACCTGGCTGCTGATTTCAGAAGCGGCAGGAATCAACCCCTTCCCAAACCAGCTCCATTCTGTCACAGCTGAACTGTTATTATGGAGGGTGAGAAGTTCAATAAGCAGGGCCATGTCCTGGTGGTAAAGAAATCACAGTAACAAACACCCAGTCTGCCCTACGAAATAACGCTCTGGTAAAGTATTATATGAGTCAGAAGTATCACTCATGACAAGGATACATCCAGGAGTGCCAAGATACCCTGGCAGGAATCCAGACTGAAACTCAGGCGAAAACTCTGGAAATCTGGAGAAACAACAACAACAACAACAAAAGGCAACCAAAAAAACCAAAAAAAACCCAAAAAAATTGTTTTGGGGAGTCATTGAACATCTCTCAGAAAAAATGGACTCTCACAAAATTCACCCTCACTTGAAAGGGCTCAAGCCCCACAGCCTTTGTGAAACCTTACACCCACTTGAGAAGATGTATCATTTATGATGATAAAAATATGAGGCAAGAGGATGGATTCTACTAGTCTCAGAAAATCCAATATGAGCTCCCTGCAGGCATGTAATATAGAATGAAATACGGTACACTATCTCCAGCTATTAGAGAAAATGGAAGGAAAAGGACATCCAAAGCTCTAATCCCAAACAGAATTTACTGCATGACCTTGAGCAAAGTCACTTGACCTGAAGAGCTTTGGGGAACAGCGCTGCAGATTAATTGAAACCCTTGTACTAAGCATCTCTCTCCCTCTCTTTCACAGACACACTGCCAGCTCTGTTAATATAATTAAAAGTACAGGCACTGCTGAAAACATGATGCTGCCTCAAAGCTTAGCATTCCTGGTTCATATATAAGTTACATGAAGAGTAACAGAAATAAGCTCTAATCCCACTGCAAATCATGATTAGAGTTGGTCTGTACCTTCCACTGAGTAAGGGACAGAATCATAACTCACCAATCCCTTCTCTGCAGAAAGTCAAGATGCTGTAATAATTTTATTATTGCAATAGCCTTGTTTAGTAAATATGAATCAAGTACTGCAAAGATTTTAAAATCATTGTCTTAAAATCAATAACTTATGAAAAGTAAAGATTCCCTCTTCAATATAGTTTTCTCACAGAAAAGACAGTGCCTGGTGGGTCAGTTCACAAAGACAGAAGAACTATCCTTGTCCACCTTTGTAGAAAAGAGAGTAATATCAAATTGAGTTTAAGTGGAAAAGGCATCATATCAGTCTTTTGATCATCTTCTTTGTTGCCTGTAATGGCTGGATGGAGTATTTTCTCTGCTGCATATTGATTGTTACCAGTGCAGAAACTGGGAAGAAAATCTGGATTCATCGTTGTATCTGTAATTTCATTGTCCTTGTTCAGAGAAAACAGCCACTGCAATGCCTCATTGCTGTCCAGGTAGTGTTATTTATTACTAAGGACCAAATTATGAGCCTGTGGAGTGCTCTGGGCTGCCCCCAGCAGAGTGGACGTCACACATGAGAGAGAGAAGCCCGGGGCTCACCTGGCTCTCACAAGCATGGGTTACACAGGCCACCTGCACCTCATCCTGTCCCCCAAACACAGAGCAAGGAGCAGCCCTATGCATGCACAGCAGAGAAGAGTAAACAGAAACAGCAGCATGGACCAGGCACATGAAAGCAAAGACAAGACCCTTCTCTACCACATAAATTCCTACAGACCAGGCTTTCCGCAGCTTCTACTTTGGTGCTGCTGAAACTGCGGCAGAGGCACAGGGTGAAATGAGATACAGTTCCAGAACCAAAGCTGAGGTTGAGCTGGGTTTAGAGGTCAAATTAAGAATCTGCATCCATGCTTGCTCTCCCCCCTCATTCTTTCAGTTGCTGAAATTCAAACTAGATTAGCTCTGCTTATAAAATTTCTGCCATGTTGATTCACACCCCAGCAAATCCTTTTGCTCTGGAAATCTAACATGGCACCAGAAGAATCAGTTCAGTCAGACTGAAGCCAGTTTCTCTTCCCAGCATTCAAGAAATAGATACAGGAACTGAGGCTTTTCTCTGAGAGGGCTTATTTTACAGAAACATTATTTCTCAGCACTTACTTCTCCAAGATATATTATTCAAGATCCTCTGGAGCTGAACAGCATTTATTTCAGGATTCTGTGATATGGAAGAGAATTTTAATTTTTTTTTCTAAGTATTAAATCACTTTTTTCCCCTCTTTTGTTTTCCCAGCATGTCCCATCTTCATTCTCTGCTTTTCTGGCCCTACTCCAGCCACTGTGAAAATCGATAGAAGAGACTCCCTTTGAATATGACAAGATTCTGAGCCTGCAAGAGCTGCAGTGTGCTCTGGGCTAAGTTCTCAGGGCTCCACACAGATCAATGCAGTAGTGCAGATTTCCACTGAGTGAGGATGCAGACCGTTAACCTTCCAGCTCTGGTGCCATCTGTCCCATCAAGCACACTGTCAAGAGACCTGCTTCAAACATTCCCCTTTTATCATTTACAAAAAAAAAAAAAAAAAACTTTGGAATACTTCTCCTCAAACTTTTCAAAGCAGAGACTCTCCCTCCCCCTTGTCATACTAAAGTTTACAGATCTTTTAGAAGCTGCGACAATCGTTTGTTTGGAGGATTTTTTAAAATGTCACTCTTCAAAAATAAAAGCCTGCTTTCAGATCATTGAGACATGCCAGGGTGAAGCCTTCAGAAATGGCAGTACTGCCTCTGCCTCTTTGTGTACTTGGACATCCTGACAGCAAAGGACCAGCACCTCACAGTATGTGGCAATTTCTAGCACATCAAAGCCACACTGTTCTCAAAACCAAAATCTTAAACAAGGGGCAAAAAGTGAAAGCATTCCTTGTTTTTAGTAACAGCTTCCTTCAAAATATTCCCATTAAAAGTGCAAATTTGTTTTTGTGAAATTGTGTTTGCCAAATACAGGGTATGATGCTAAATAAACGCAGTGACCTTTTCGGAAAGGTGAAACACTTGCATCCCTCACCATAGTTAATGGGATCCCTGATGGTCAGCTCCATCCCAAATCAGGCAAGAGAGATCACTAAAAAGAATCTTTCACAGTAAGGATCACATTTCACTAGGAAAATTAGGGGGAAAAGGAGCTGATGGGACAGCCAGTATCTGTTTCACCTCTCAAAGCAATTAGTTGCCATCCAACTGTGATGAAGGATGTATGAAAGAAGGTTCAGTATTTCAGGGGTGTTCTCTAATAGGTAACTTTCCACAATGCATGTAAGAAACCCTAAAGGGTAGGATGGATCCACACAGCCCATCACTTTGTCCCCAATACAGGCAATAGGAATTAATGTTTAGGGAGAGCACATGAGCCTGGTCAGCTTCTGCAGTCCATTCTGCTGTTTCCCTGTTGGAAAAGCAATCTTAAAGGGTAGATCCGGGCCCAGTCCTTCAGTATTTGTTTATGGACTTTCTGCCCATCAGTTTGCTAATACCTTTTAAGCCTCTTGATACTGTCACATCCACATTAAGTTCCAGGCATCGACACCCTGTTGTGCAGAGAAGTGTGCCTGTCTCAATGCTGTCATATTGCTAAGCTTCACAGGCCAATTTGCTGTGTGGAGTCATCACTGTACACAGAGTCCAACCTCCTCTCCACAGCCCCTCTCTGTTCTCCACACTTCCACAGACCTCCCTTGAACATCCACATGCTTTTACTTTCACAGAGCTACATAATAGCTCTGGAGGAGCTTACTCATGCAAGCACCTACCTGTTCAAAATGCTTTGTGAAGAAATCCTCCCAAATCTTGCCTTCATACCGATCAACAATTTCCTTTAAGGTATTAAAAAAAATCATTAGAAATAATTACCTTGCAGAAGAAAAATACCGTCAACCAAGTTATTAAAGATGCTTTCCCAGAATTGCATTCCATTTCCTGCCCTTTCCACCTTCTTGCCACCACTACAATCAGTGTTACATCACTAACACAGCCCACTGCTAAGATACCTCCCCACAGCAGAGAAATTCTATTTCCTGGAGAAAAATACTCAGATAACATTTAGTGGAGAGAAACATTCTCCTCACCCCACCTCAAGCTATGCAAAGCATGGGGCTCACTCTGGGCCAAGAAAAGAGAAGGGTGTCTGTCCTCCTTTTTACAGCCCAACAGAGGAGATGAAAGCAGGAAAGGCCCTGTTTATGCCAGGGGAACAGACTATGCTATAAATTCCCTGGCACAAGCTGCAGATGTGCATGCACTGCCACTGAGACCAGTTATTTTGAAAATAACCTTTAGGCCATTGCATGGGAGTAGTACTGCTAAGGTCCCATAAGGGACAGGGAGAATTGCAGGAATGGACAGTGAGTCTCCAAAAAGCCATGAACAGAAAAGATTGCAGAGCAAGTAAGATGGTGTCACTAAAAGATCTTTGCAAAAAGGCAACTAAGCTGTCTAAAGTTTTGCCTGTTCCCCACATTTGACTGCATCTGTCCCCTTGGTCCAAAGGACTCTGTCTGTAAGCCCAAGCTGTGCTTTCAAAAGCGCTGCAACACAAGCATTGACATTCTCACTCGGCCTCTCCTCTAGGGCAGAGCCACAGTAAAAACCCAACATTCAGAGCTGTAGTTGAACCACAGACCTCCCACTCCCTTCACATCCCCTCACCTTAGAGAGGGTGAAGCTCGTGTTCCCGCCCATTTCCCTGGAGATGCAAAAAAGCAGACACATTTAGGAGGGATCTCAGAGTTGTGTTTTTGTCTCACCACAGGTGGCATCCCCCTTCCCCAGATGGGGCCCCAACCTGCTCTTGCAATGTGTGTTTTATGCTCTGGTGTTATAGCTGCAGTAAGGGAAGGCCTCATGTCCATACAGCATCCCAAAAGCTGCTGGCATTTTAAGTATCCAAAGAACCATTTCTGTAAAAGCAACTGTCCCAGCTTTGCCAGCAGGGACTCCTGGCAAGCTAACCGAGCTAAAAAGCTAAAAAGCTCTTATCATTCTCACAGTTCAAACATGAGCATGCTGCAAAGGTTGTGTGGGCCTAGCCCACCAGCCTTTTTTGAAAGGATAAGGCCGAAAACAGTGCTTCCAACCACTAAGAATCCTTAGGCAGAGGAAACCCACAGCCAGCCTCTCGGAAAGAGATGGTGCTGCTTTTTGCAGAGTAAAGTCTTTACGCTGCCACCATCAGACTAGAAAGACCAGACTTTCCCAGAGAATTAGGTGCTGGCAGAGGGGCAGCAGCCTCTCACCGAAGAATGTGATTCCTGGAGAAGACCCGCAAGATGAACTCAGACTCTTGCTGAGGCTCCAGGGTGGATGGGACAATCACGTAGACACAAGGCTCCAGATGGAAGTCATGAGTCACTTCCCGCTCATCAAGGAAAACCTGATGCTTGTTCACAGGCTGATGTTGGGTGAAGAAACCTGGGGGCAGCTTTCTGTTGCTCTCCTGGTACTGTTCAGGGAAGAAAGGCAAGAGAAATATGTTGTGCCCCAGCCGAGCACATGGACAGAAGGCGTGTGGAGGATTCACGAGCAGGGCACAGCCAGCCTGCCTTCACACCTCAGCCTGTTTTACAGCACAAGCAGGTAACAGAGCCCAAAGAACTGTCTCCTCCCACGACATGGTGGTTCCCACTACATGCAGCACCCTTGCTCAATACTAATATGACAAAGGACTGGGCTTCCTGCAACTTGAAAAAAAATAACTCTACTTGTAAGGAACAGCAGCAAGGACTGGGGAGGAGAAGCCATTCCTGTCAAAGTGGCTACTGCAAAATTCTCTGCCATACTGGCCAAAATGACTGTAGGCATGAACTAGGGATCTGGTAGCAGAGGATTTTTCAGAACACCTGTGATCTGAGCATACTGCACGAGCAGCCTAAGCCCTAGCCCTGACTTCATGCAAGTGTCCTTCATCTGTCTGGCACTCTTTGCCCTGCAGGCCCTTTTCTGCCACAGAATGATGGATAAAGTGTTGATCCAGGCAAAATGGAACTAATTTTAATGCCACTGAGTGCCCAGTACACAAGCCCAATAAATAATTCTGCTAGCTAAAACTACTGTCACCTTCTGATCTTGGCTGTTCCTCAAAACATTTAGCCATTTTACTCTGCAGCCTCATGGGGAGATGCTATTCCTCTTCCTTTGCCAGTATTTTTCTTACTAATAGAGCAATCTTTCTTATGAAGGGTTCAGGGTTACTCCTCCTGATGCCCCTTATGTTAAATTCAAAGTTTTTACATTCCAGTCAATACTCTGTTGACAGTAGTTCCAATACTTTAGATGCTCTAGGCTTGCCATCTCTCCGTATTGATCTTGGCAACCACTACAAACCTGAAATTAAAGTCCTGACTGCCACCATTCCCACTCAGGTGTGGCAGAGCACTGTGCCAGGGCCACACTCAGACCCCCTCTGCCAGAAAGTTTACCTTGAAGGCAACCCTGATGGTGCCCAAGATATTTAAGTTGGTAAGGAGTGGCATCTTACCTCATGGTTACCATGCTGGGAATACAGTAACTAGGAACACAATTGTGCTGCCCTAACCATATATCCAAATTAGTTCTTTGCCAGCCAAGTTCTCATTTAAGAGGTGTACTCTCATTTGAGCAGTAACAGAGTGAAAGATATGCCCTTTAAAGACAAAACGAGCTAAATCTTTCCCTGTTTTAAATGGCCCTCTGACATCAGGGCCAAAATCGAGACTTACATCAGGATTTAACTTCCAAGGCCCTTTCTTACGTCCCAAAGGCTCTTGGATAAAGAAAATGCTAGAAATACAGCTGGCCTGAGGAAGCTGAAAACACCTGTAGCATCAGCTCCAGAGCATTCCCAGCTAGCCAGGAACATGAGCTCCCTAGGAGATCTCTGACTTGCATGGGGCACAGGCTCTTTTCCCACCTCATACCAAGACTGGAAGGCAGCAGAAAGGCAGCTCTGACTCCCATGACACAGCCAAGAACTGGGGCACCATCCCACAACTGCAGCAGGGATGAAGTGCTCATCAGGTAAAGGCTGCTGCCACTTCTAATACTTTTGAAGACCCAGTACAAAAGCTGAACAACTAATGCCCCCTTTTAAAGCCCCTGAACCCTCCTGATATGGCTGCTTTTCAGGAGTCAGAGGATGGTGCTGCATTAGTAGTGCCTTGCTGTGGTGCCTCACTGAATTCAAATACTGTCACTCGCTGTCAGCCAAGGAACAAAGGCAAACACACCACATTCAGCATTGTCTTAACAGCTACACCAGCCCAATTCCCCCAGACAACAGCCAGCAGTGGTGACAAGGGACTCACCTGTAGGCCCACCTGCAGGAAGAAAAGAAACAGAGCATCTGTTAGTCAGGACCTCTGTGTCTCACAAAACTCAGCCAAGTCATTCCTGGGAAGCAGAGCAGCTACATAAATCTATTTGGGGTCTTTGCCTTCAGAAACCTCAGTCCCTCCACTCAAAAACCCTTCCCCACAGTCACCTCTCCATAACTGTGCAAGCTCACAGCAGCAACAAGACCTGTGGCTCTGTTCAAGGGAGGAGAGTGGCTCTCAAGGCACTTGGGTAAGCAGAGAATTGAAGGGAGGAAGCTCTCACTCCTTCTAGTGATATCCACTTACCTCTAGATACACAGGGAGCTAGCAGTATGCACACATGGGCAGCTGCCACATCCTACTAGGAACACTTCTCAGGCACAATTTTACCATCATTGGAAATAACCTGAGGGCAGAGCTGTTCCCACCCCAAAGTAAGGGAACTCCTGTCACTCTTTTCCAGCTATTGCACATACCCTCAGAGGCAGCTAAATAAAGCCCAATGTGCTTTGAAGCAAAAGGCACTTCTCACTGCTCTGCAGTATGCTGGAGAGGCAGCAAGGGGGGCACAGAGCCCGAGGGAGCCTAGCCCTGATGTGTGAGGAGACTGGGCACAGGCAGGAGGAAAGAGCACAGATAACCCTGTGCACAACCAAATTCTTGGTCTGCAGAGCACTACAATCTACAGGGGCTGGAAGTTCTCCTATTTGGTGAGAGCAAGAAAAGCAAAGCAATTCTTCACACCTTGTAGAGTAAAAATCCAATGAAAAGGTGAGGAGCCCGGTTCCGGTGTTTGCTGCTGTGTTTCTGCATGAGGGATATAACCACATTGCATGAACTTGGGCTTTTCCTACTGTCTTCAGCTGGTAACACATTCAGCCAGTACTGAGGGTTCATCCAAAAGTTGCCTAGAGTAAAACAAGAAAAATGTTTTGATGTCATTTTCCATCACAAAATTGATTGCCAGCTTCCCACATGATGCCTGGCATTGCACTGAGTAGGTCACATTTTGTCTGGATCTCCAGACCCTGCAGGAATTTGATTTTAAGGTGCAGTTTACAAGTTCAGCTGTGCAACTACTATTTAAGACAGGAGAAAGACCCAAGAACAAGGACCTGTATTTCTGCTTACCTGCAACTAAGAGCTCATTTTGTTTATAAATGTATCACTTTTCCTCTCTCACCCCTGGTGTATGGGCAGCTGACTTTAGACTCCACCTGCTCTGCTTCCAGAAGAGCTGAGCCTCTGACTATTTTATTCACTTTACTTAAAACACACTCCCTGGAGCTGCTGAGGGTGCAAATTTTAACAGACAAGTTGAATGCCCTAGAGCAGATCAGTGCTGGCAATTGATCCTGGGATCCTAAGGCTTATTTCATGCTATAATCAGCCCACTGCCCTATGTTTGCAAGCAGTGCATCCTCTGTGATAGCAGAAATCAGCCAAAATCCTTCAGCTGCTTATTTCTGATGTTTGTGCGGCAGCTTAAACAGGAAGCGCAGGTTTCTGTTATCAATTTTATGTTAAGAGGTTATAAGGAGCTGGTAACTGAGTCAGCAGAGCGTCCAAAAGCCAGAGTCATCCAAAAGAGCACCCCTCACCATTACAGAATCCCAGACTTCCTCCTGCTGTACTTCCTTTAACCCATCTCCCACTCTTCAAGGAGTACATCCACTTTTTCCCGTCTTCCTGGCTCATCAGGTCTGGAGTTAATTTACAGATCACCAGATCTACAAAATGAATCTTAAAATCTCGCAGAGACATCCTGGGAAAAGAGTGCCAAGAGACATCTTGTCAGCAGTTTAGTTTAGTCCATATGGCATATAAAACGAAAAGAAAAGGGAGCAGGGAACTTCGAAGCTGCACCATTCTGTGTTACATATGGTAATGCTCATATTTTATTAGGCAGTAAAGAAGAGAGCGTCTGCTTCAACAGCAGCATCTAGGAGTACCAAATGCACGACTAAAACTTCAGCAAAGGATAGCAGAACAGAGAATAAAATAATCTTCCCAGCAAAGGGAACGGAGTGAAATTACAAGGGCGGAAACATTGCCACCTCGTGGCAAAAGCTGTGGAGAAACCGCAGACAAACAGGCAAGCAGGAGCTTCCCGAAGCTATGTTAAAAAAAAAAAATAAAAGAAAAAAAATAAAGGCAGGACAAAAGCTCCTGGGGCTGCCCTTTATCTCCAGCAGCCCCAGGAAACATGGCAATGTCCTGCTTCTCCCTCACTCCTGCATCCCATGTCAGCACAGCCACTGCTCCTCACAGCACCAAGCTGAGAGGAGCATGGGCTGCTATAAAACATATGCCCTATGCCTTGGCCTTAGTGGCAATGTGCTGCTTCAGCTCTAGGTGCAGCCCCAGCGCTACTGGTGGAGAGAGCAGAAGCAAGACTGTGCCATTACCAGAATTCTCCATCATCCTTCTTTTTCCTCAGCAAAATCTTCTCCTTTGGGCTCAGCAGCTCCCACTTGTAAGAGCTAAGGGGAAAAACACGAGGTGACTCACCGAATGTGGCCACAAATTCAAGACAGAGGACATAGCCTTCCTGACAAGAAGAGGCCAAACCCCTGTTTCTACATATCTTCATGCTTATCCCCTACTATGCCTTCAGCCACACAAGACTCTCCACGACCACCCTGCATCCCATGAGATGTAGCTACATGGCTCCAGTTTTCTCCAGCAGAAGACAGAAATGTTGCAATTCCATCAGCCAGTGCCTTCACTTGAACACACAGCTTCCAAGTACTTAAAATATAAAAATCTAGACCTGCTTTGTTGGTTAATTTTCTGTCAAAGGAGACATAATAGGAAGAGTGTTTGGCATAATGAATGAATGACTAGGACAGCACAAGAGGCAGCTGGGAGTCATTTCAAAGGCAGGCCTGCAGTATGTTGCTCATTATGCTCTTCAACAGAACAGCTGGTGTGTTGTCATTATGTGACAGACACGCATCAGAGAAGTTACTGCTCTGCAGACAAGGTGAAAGCCATTCACATTCCCAATGACCTCCGTACTCTTCCCTCCTTTCTACGCCCTGAGCCTCAGCAAACAGCCTGTGCAGGGAGTGAGGTTAAGCTTGGAAGGAAGAAACAAGCTCCATTTCAAAGAGAAACAGGACACAAGTTTACAGTTGCCCATGGTCTAGAATGCAAACCACGGTCTTTCGTGGGTCCCAGTTAAAAAAAACCAAACCAAAACAAAAAAACCAACAGGTAGATGCAAATATAGGGCCCGTTTGCCTCTCTAGTTGCTTCCTCTGATCTCATACCCAACTAAATTTCCCCTAGCAGCCAGGACAGAGGATTCCTTCATAGCTACCCAATTCCAACACCTTGCAGCCTGTGGAAGATTTTTCCTGGGCCCTCCTGTGATAAATGACTCTGTCCTGAAACATGTTTTTTTTAGAGCCTCCTGCACAGCTATCTGTCCCTTCGCATGCTCTCCAGATCACAGCAACGTGGCCAGCATCTCGTGTTCATATTATGTTTCCTCTGGCATTTAGCAAAAGGAAAAGCAAAACTGATCATGTTGAGGCTGCATGTGTGAAGTGAGCCCAGCTGCAGAAGCACTGTCTGTTGGAGACATATAAATCCATGGAGTCATTGCTTTGACACCAGAAGGTCTGTGCAAGCAACTGTTATCTTACTGCTGCCCTCAACATTAATTCATGCCTGAAGATGGCAGCATCTTTCCTCCAAGAAACCTCTCCTCCGCTCAGTGTCACACCTTTCCTTTCTTAAACTCACCTGTCACTCCAGTCTCCTTTCCACTCAATTTTCCCCCATGGATTTCTCAGTCTCACTAGGTTTTCTGGTCCATATTGACAGGTCACCTACAGAAAACAGTAACACTGTGCTTACCAAGGTCTCAGCGGTTCTCATGTGGTTTTTATCACTGTATTATGTCAGATATTAACAACGATTTTATCTGTTCTCACAGATCACAGCAAGTATGATGATAAAAATCTTTGAACATGCAACTCTGAATGCCAGTAACGAAGACATTAAGGTGCTTCATCTTACCTTTTAAACTGAAACCAGAGACATGACAGATTCCTGATCTAAAGGCTTGACTGTAAATTCCTCTTCTTTTCCAACATCTGCTTATTTTGTACTCATGTGAAAGCCAAGTGCAACGGCACAGCACAATGTAGCCCCTCATGGGTAACCACACAGATTAATGCCTCCTGAACTGGGATGCCATGGTGAGAGGAGAAGGAGCCAGGCCAATTAGGGGCTATGCTGGCAGCACACAGCAGAACAGCTGACTTCATACTGTTTCCACATGCTTGGTCAGTCCCTTAATGCTGCCTGGCTCTTCATCTCATCAGAGGAACCAGACTGACAGACATGTTGCTGAAAAACTCCACACCTAAAGCCCTCCTGCTCCTCCTGCGGGAGACACAGATGTGCCTCATCCAGCTCACCTCTTCTAGCCTTCCTAGTATCTCTTGCTAGAGGTACTGAACATGCTTTCATCAACATGTCCAAAGCTCCACACAGTCCTTTGCCATCCCTGTCAAACTCCTCTTGAGGCTGGACAAAAGAGTCATCCATCAATTCAGGAGGAAGAAGCTCCTA
This sequence comes from Eulacestoma nigropectus, assembly GCA_013397775.1. Taxonomy (NCBI): domain Eukaryota; kingdom Metazoa; phylum Chordata; class Aves; order Passeriformes; genus Eulacestoma; species Eulacestoma nigropectus. The sequence goes on along the minus strand of VZTE01004039.1, from coordinate 93,679 downwards.
CTCTTCGGGACTTAGTATTTCACTGTCCTTTACCTCTAGACAAGTATCTTAAGGGGACTCCCAGCAATACTTCTGCAGATTAGTGGGGTCCCCCTGCACTGTCTGCACAGGAGCACAGTTCAGTTCCCTTACTCCACCCCTGACTCACATTTCTATCTGAAGTTTTTAATATTTGGCCTTTACATCCTTACTTCTCTATGGCCTCTCCACTGGCTTCAGAGGAAGGCTTTTTACCCCAAGTAGAAAGCACATCCCCAGGTTTCAGCACATCCTCCCAGCAGCCCCAAAGGTCAGTCCTTTCATTCTTAAAAGCTAAGATGCATTTCTAGGTGATGGTCTCAGCAGAGCCCTGTGAACCATCCCACCCTTAGAGATACACTGATCCATTGTCCTTTACATCAAGGCCTCCAAATTAAAATGGACACACTTAGAAAGCGAATCTTAACATAGCACACAGTCTCTTTTAGCCTTAGACTAAGAAAAGGATATTGGGGAGGAGATATTATAGTTGCTCTGATCAATAGTTGAACCTATGACTGCAAAAAAAATTACTGATATCCAAATTAACCTGGATCCAGGGCATTTGGGCTGGTCTTACCTTTCTAATACCAGTTACTGTGTAGGCATGGCCAGCAACAAGCCCATTCTTCAGGACCTTTGTTGTCTGTATACAAGAAACAGAAGGGAAATAAACTTTTTATTCTATCCCTACTCATATAGGAGATTCATACCAATACCCAAGACCTGTACTTGTGTAAGCAGTGACTATCAAAGCAAATGGAGAACTGAAAATTAAATAAATAAATAAACTGACGCTCCTAAGAGCCAGATTTCGCAGCATGCTTCAAATTGGAAGATTGATTGTGAAGGTCCCTTCCTCAATTGTGGATCTCTGGCTAGAGATCATCTCACTTTCAGGAAGCCTAGGAGGTTAGGTTTTGATCTTCAGGAAAGCAGAGTTTCCCAACAGCTGAGGTGGTACCATAAAGCTTGGAAGCCAAGATTTTAATTCACGTTCTGAATTACACACCTCTCTACCTTAGCTGCAATTTTATTCCATGTGTGTCTGTACCTCACTGCACCATCTGTAAAAATGGAAAATTTACTTAATAAAAACGGGAAAATGCAGTAGGTCCATACTTAATAGAATTTCTTTGATAGACAAACCAGTTCCCTAACATAACAACGGGGAGCTGAGAGCATAAGGGAATCAACCCATGAGCAAAGTTTAACATGAAGAATGTGACTTCTACAGAAAGCCACGCATGGCAGCTTTGATACTTTTTGAGTCACAATGACCAGCTGAGCAGAGGGAAACAGATCTGGAAAGGCTTTTAGCTGTAAAGACATTAGATGTGACTCCAAGCCTCACCCCTAAGTGTGTCTGACAGCCCATGAGAGATCTGCTGTAGGTGGCTCTTGTCAGGATATCCCACAGATCAGGAGGAGCTTCTGCAAGCTTGATCCTTGTATTGACACCCCCTGTAAAATCCACCAAGGCTTCTGAAACTTGCCCAATCTGCAGATCTTCATAGGAGCCATAGAGTCTATCAAAAAAAGGCATCAATATATTCTCTGGGTATAGTCACAGATGACAGGTTGAGAACAGCTTGCCAACAAAAACATCCAAAAAAAGTGTGCAAAAAGCAAAAGAAAGGCTGTAACTCATGTTTCATTTCAGGGGAATTTTTGGCATTTGGGAAGAGGGGAATCTACAAAATTGCCTCCAAGACTGGCCATAGTCTGAAAGGGACTCTTCACTCGCTGTCATCCGTGACTGCACTGTAATGAGAACATGCCCATCATGACTCTTTGATAACTCTGCCTTAGAGAATGTTGCCTGAATTTATCACTAGGCACTGTGCTGTATCTAAGATATAGTGCCTTGAGAGACATTGTCTTGAGAGCTCAGTCTCCAATCTGATTTTCTTTATCACTGCAGTGCAACTTGGTCCAGTCTTCTCATTCTAACACCAACACCAAATGAAAATAACTGAACGTTCTCACCTTTGTGTGATCCTTCTCTCAGTGTTAACTAGAGTATTTTTCCCTGCTCTGAAGAGATTATTTCAGCCAAATATTAACAAATTCCATCAGTTAGGCCTTGCTGCTTTCTTCTTTGTGCTGATACTACCACTAGAGTTTACCACTGTAGACAAAACACCCTGGAGAGAAGCCACTGTTCTCACCGTGCCATGTGACTTGCGACATGCCTCAGCTCTGGGGACCTGAGAGCAAAAACATCTGCCAAAACAAAGTGCGATGCTTCAGCACACCTCCAGAATGAAAATCCTTGGAGGCTTCTCCCACTGATAATACACTAAAGGAGGCTTTTGGAAATCACTCACATTTGAAAATCTCAATCTGTCGTATTCCACTCCTCTGTGGTATTTACAAGGAAGGCATCAGCCTAAGCCAATACACTGTAAACAATGATAACATTCAGAGGACAACCGCCCACAATAGGGCTGTTTTCACACCTAAACCCTTGGGTTTGAACTCAAGGGCCTAGATTGATAACAGCTACTGCAATGGCAGCTTTTACTGTGTAATAATAGAAAGATGAGAGCCATCCACTACACTCCAAATGTAGCGAGGCCTAGGAGATGGATTTATAAACAAGAACAAACTGCGTAGGCACCAACCAACATATTTTAGAGAGACTATTTGCATAACTTGGAATGAGTCACTTACTTAGCATATGCCTTCTCCAGAAGGGCTCCCCAAAACACGTTCTTATAGACTGAGGAAACAAAGAGCAGCTCTCCCGCCTCATTCACCGGCAGGCGATCATCAACCACCACATCAACCCATTCTCCGAAGTGCCAGAACTGTCAGGGGAAAGGAATGAGCTGATGTTTCCCTTGGAAGGGACCTCCCCTTCCAAGGAAACAACAGGAAAGGCAAGACAGCCTAGCTGTGGGCACAGAACAAGCTGCTGTGGGTCAGTGGGATGTGCTGACTCACCCACAGAGCCCGCTCCTCAGCCCCACCCCGCCAGAGGAGAAAACAAAGCATGTATCAGGTGTAAAAGGAATAAGCAGGAAAATTAGCCACAGGTGGATTTTGGGGAAGGAATTCCTAACTGCAGGGTAGCAGAGTTGTACCAAGACGTGGGTAAAGGGGTAGAAGATTGGAGCTGATGTGCTCAGGTCCTGCTGACTGTTGCCACTCTTGAAAAAGACTTTTGTCTGCGTTAAAATATGGGTAGGTAGGACACAGCTGGAGAGAGCAGCCAAGCAGAGGTGTTTCCTCAGAGTGGCTTGCAGCTGATTCACTGCCTGTACTACTTCATGGGAGGGGTGATGGGCTCCTCTCCAGACTGGGATACCCTCTGGCCACCTGCCTCTGGCCAAAGGGAACCACGTACAAATTATCTAAGGGTGTGACACAAAACATAGCAGAAGGATATCTGAGGATCTCCTGCAATCTGGGGGAGCAGCTGTACCCGGAAGTGGAAAATGCCCGCATATTTCCTCTCAAAGCTCTGGTTTTGTGGCACGACTGCAGCCAAGATGTCCTGCTGGAACGTCAGGGCTTCCAGGGCCGCCAGGAACCAGCAGTTCTCTGCGCCAAGACAAACGGACACATGCAGTTGGCTGAAATGCAAGAGCTCTCAGCCAAGTTCAGCAACACCACCAAGATCCCAGCAGAAGAGCTGTTGTGCTGATGTCTTTACAATTATAACAAATCATACACAGAAAATTAGATGATCCAGACATGTGCTTTACTTAACCAAACCATGATTGGTTTATAATTGTTCTCTTATGATCTTTTCATTTGGGTACTGTTTGGTTAAATAAGAAATTCAGCAAGCAATAACTGTCAAGGGAAACATTCTGGGTTTTACTGACACTGTGTGAAGTTTTTTCTGTTCTCTATAAAGGCACACTATTAAAAAAAAAATTTCCATTTTTCTTTGAAAACATTAGCTTTTCAGAAAAGAAAAGAAAATAATTTCCAGTGCATCTCACATGCAAGACTGTACTTAGCAAACTTTGTTTTTAAGGACATAAAGCACTTAAAAACTAATTTAGTCCCACCTCTACCTGTTTTGCAGATGGCAATATAGTCTTTTATTTTAGGCAACATAGGCATAAAATTATTTTTCTAACTGCAAGGCTGAGAAGAGAACACACTCACAGTGAGCATTAGGTACAAATATAAAGTCCTTATGTGGTTTCTGCTCAATTGTCAAGCAGCAACACCACAAACCAGTAAGAGCACAGGATCACTTCCTATTAGCAAGGGCAGAAACAACACACAGTGGTGATTTCAGCTTGTGGAGACACTCTCATGCCTCAAATCCCACCTCGAAGTTTGCCAGCTTATTTAACAAGACTATGCCAGTAAATGATAGCTTCATCCACACCATGCCAAGTGGAGAGAGGAGATGGACACCTTCTATTTCCATGCCAAGTTTTATACGTTCAAACTTCCATGCAAAATGTTGTCTCGTGTAAGAATACTTAGATATTTATAAAAAGGAGTTTCCTTACCCACCAATCCTTGGCAGAGATCAAGCTGCTTTCTGTTTGCAGCATAAAATATGGGACTTTTGTGCAAAGCCTGGGAAGCACAAAATGAAAAAGAAAAAAAAAAAAAAAGGAAGGAGAGAGTTAAGCCAGTAACATGAGCTGACTTAGCTGGAAAGTCAAAGCTTTTAAAATACTGATAGTCCCTTTGTCCCAGCAGACATTGTTCTGGCTCAGGTATAAATCTAGTGTTACATGCTCTGGCTAACCTGACACGAGCTTGGGCACACATTTGTGTTTGGTATACATTGAATTTGGTCTCCAGAGTAAGTCACTGGTGCTCAGATGCACCACCATGGCTTTCCACGGGACACCATGCTGAGAAGACAACCCTTCAAACCTGCCAGTCCCACTCCTCCACACAACTGCCAGCCAAAAGAGGTTATGAGGGCAGAGCATAACTGTTCAAACTTTCACCCAACCTGGCTGGCATCTCCACAGTTTGACTGACAACTGAGCTACTGAAGACTGATGGCTGCTACAGAATTCCTGTTGCTGTGACAAGAGTAGGTCTGTGAATAATTGTACAGAGAGAAATAATGTTGTGGGTTTTTTCCCTTCACAAGTGCCTCTGGGGTTAAATTAATAACCTAAGTGTCAAAATTACATTTCACTCGAATGACCCAGAAATTGCTCAGGCTGAGTTTCTCACTGTTGGCTTCCCCTGCAGGCAGTAGCAAAGAAATAGCAAACCCTCAGAAGGCAGTCACAGTAATCAGACACCAAGGCCTGCCCTTGGTGAGTTTGGGTGTTCAGTTTGCAGGCCATCAGTCACAGATGCAGCAAGCTACAAGCCTGCAGGGTGAATGGCAGGATCTCAGCCTCTCCTCTGCAGCACAGGGACTGAAGGATGCCCAGCATCCACTCAAACAGCCTTTGCTCATAGAGTTTGGCATCCAGAGCAAAAGCAGCCTTCTTCACAAGGCAGTTTTAGAATTACAGAATCAGAGAATATGCTGAGTTGGAAGGGACCCATCAGGATCATCAAGTCCAACTCCTGGCCCTATGCAGGACACCCCAAAGATCACACCAGAGCAGCAGAACAGTGGACTGAGAGACAGAGGAGGTTTCAAGTCCATTCCAATATCTGAGAGGTCGAGAGACACTTGAAGGGCTTTGTAGAGGCCAGGACTCATGTTGGCTGGTTTTTTTGCAGAAACTCGATCCTTCTGAGAAATTGTTTAAATCTCACAAAAAATGACAGCTAGAAAATAACTTAGCCGGGAGATGCTATCTGCTATTACCTGGCAGAATTCCCTACAGACAAGGGAATTCTGAAGTTCTCACGTAATTCTATACACTGGTTTCAGGAGGATCTGATTGTCAATACTCTGGTCAGTGGCTCAGTAAGAGTAGAACTGGTATTGCTAGTAACAGGCCTTATCTAACTGTGCCAGGCCCCTGTCCTGGCCTCCCAGACTTGTTATCTCCCCATTTGTTATGAGAACGTGCTCTGTGACCAGCCCTTGCAACCGGGTGTCTCTTGTTGTGATGTTCAGTGTAAGCCTAGAATACCAGCAAAGGCCTTGGAAATGTGAGCACAAGGAGAAAACAAAGGCCCCAAAACTAAAACCAACTCACAGACCGATGCTCAATCACTGGCTGTGATAGAAGCTCAGCCTTGAGAGCTGGGAAAAGAATACTCCAAGTACAATAGACTAAACAGTTAAGCAGGGAGAAAAAAAAAATCCAGCCTAGCAAGAGGATAAGGCACCTGCCCTATCTAAGAAAGTAGCATTCTCCAGCATCACAACAGTATGTGGTCCATGGGAGAGAGGGGTCACAGCTAAGAACTGTCTAGAAACTCAGAAATCTTCTAAAAGGTCATGATCTTGAACTCTGGGGAGAAGGATCTCATCTGTTACCACAGTGAGATCATTGTAGCTGTGAGCTCCCAGGAAATCAGTTCTCCCTGCTCCCTTCACCTCCTCTACCTGCCTGCTCCAAGTGCATATAAACTGAACAAGGCTGGTTATGATTTTGGGCAACAAATGCTTCAAAAGCAATTATGAAACTCTCAGGTTCCAAAATGACACCTGATGCAGTAAATGTAATCCCTGGAGACACTAAAGTACACCTAAATTAAAGTATAAGAGTAGTCTGTGCAATGCTAAAACTATTTGCTGGCTATCATCTGTAATCATCCTCTTACACACAGTGCTCAGTGAAAGTCACTTACGTGTGGCCTCTTCCACTGTAAATTTCGGGGTAGTTTCTTTAGCAGTGCTCCTGTTCCAATAGAGCTGATGTGAGCAGGGAAGGTGTCGTCTGTGAACAAACGTTTGTTCTTCAAGCACGACTCCAGCAAAGCCTGGTAGTTCTGCTGGATGGGAGGGGTGTGTTTTTGAAAGATACTCCTGCCTAAAGGCACAGGTGACTTATTTTTTTTCAAGCACAGCAGAAAAGGCATGCTGATGTCTCCAATAACACCAGGATAATTCTTTTCCACTGAGGATTCTGGCGGGATCTCACACTGCACAGTTCTGCTGGAAACTCCTGGTTTTCTTGGATGAGGCGTGTCTTTTCAGAAGAATTCCTGATAGTTAAAATAAGTATAAAAAGTAAATTTAATCCTGGCTTTTACAATTTTCTTCTTAGTCAGCAGGGGTGGGTAGGAATAGTGGCATTCCCAGGAGAAGTGGGGGCCCACCCAATTCTAACTGAGCACCTACCACTGCATATTCAAAGCTTTAATATCACTGTAGATCTGAGTGAAATCAAAATGAGTGACCCTACTGACTTTTGCTAGAGCTTTGAAGCCATACACATGGCTATTCTATGTCTCTCTCTGGACTATTTTAGGCTCTCCAGGATATTTTCAGAACATGTTGCAACATGAATGACAGTCTTTATTCAATCACATTCTGGCATGAAGTTATTTCCCCTTCCAAAAAAAAAAAAAAAAAAAAAAAAAAAAAAAAAAAAAAAAAAAACAAAAAACAAAAAAAAAAAAGAAAAATATAAGTTTTTTAAAAGAAAAAAAAATAGCAAGATAAACCAAAGACTAACAGAAAAATGAAATATATTAGGTTTTATAAAGCCATAACTCACACGCCTATGATAGTTATTTTGCCCTTTTTTTTTGCCTGATTTTGGAGAATGATATGATCTTCCCCAAGAGTTCACATTCCATCTTGCTGAACACCACAGATTCACACATGAAATCGCATGCTGAGGTATTTTTTTCCTTGTAACATTCAAGACAGATGTTTCTCATCCCCCCACTAAAAACACCAGAGAGTGATGTCCTAGCCCTTTTTTAATATTAGCAGCTATGTTAAACATTTGCACCACCCCTCGCTGGGAGAAATCATGACTAAAATCTCAGCAGGCAAATCACTTCCATCAGTGCTAACAAGGTGATCACAATCAGTTAGTACAGTGTGGACTGAAAAAATTAACCAGGATGCAAAGTTTAAAAATTGGTTCACGTGCCATAATGATACAGTATTTGGAAGGCTCCCCCACAGAGAAGGCTCTTTGAGACTCAAAATCCCTGCCCCAGGCACCCGAGGACGCTGGTCTCAGTTAGGCACCAGTTGATTGTTACTCCCATCGAAGCTGAAGGTCACCAGCAGTCCCTGCGAGAAAACAAACAACCACGGATTGTACTGTTCAACCACACAGAGCCCTCATTTGTTATAAACCCACTCTACAAGTGATCCACAGAGCTTGACCCTCAAGGGCAACAAAGAGAAAATCTTCAAAAGATAACCCTGGAAATGAAAATTCTATTTTTTATCGTAGACATTTCAGAGATAAAAAAGAATTTAGGTGCCTAACAACGTGCTTACTTTTTCTCCAGATGAAAAACACTGTCTCTGCCTCCAAAACTTCCCTTTTTACAGCCACTGGCCTTCACAGCTGCAAGAACATGAGCAACAGACAGAGATAGATTTAAGAGAAAAACAAAGGAAGAAAACAGCCTGGAGACCAGCTGCACTTTATATAGGCAGACAAAACATGTATGAAGAAGAATTTCTCATTTTGCTGCTCCCCAGGAAAAGAAGTGGAGGGCAAGTGGCACACTTTGAGCTACACTGAAGAACAAATATTTGAGACTTGGTTTTTGGGTGTGCAGAGTATTCACAGTGCCTGAAAAAATTATTTTAACTTTTCAGTAGTTCTCGTCACTCTGGCATTTATTTGAAAAAGAATTGAACTTTATATACAGGTCTTGAAATCCAAAGGCAGTATGAAAAAAACAATGCTTTCAAAAATGAAGGTTGAAATCACCTGAATACATAGCTTTATTTTCAAGAAATTCAGCCAGCACCCCTGGCTGTTACAGCGTGTGTTGAGTCAAGGATGCTACTTTGTACGTTTTGAAAACCTCCTAGCTGAACCTGCCTGTGTGCTGTTTTAAACTTTTTTCCAAATCACCTGGAAATCTTCGAACAAAAGATGCAATGAAGCATGTTATGTGTCACAAACAGTCACTTCTCAGACAGCAAGTGTTCCACCTTGTGTTTAACCTTCTGCCTGCTGTCTGGCCACAGCCCTGCGGACAAGCAGGCACCAGATACAGCTGCGTAGGACCAGCCAAGGTATTCCTGGAAATCACCTGTACTCCACTCACCAATGGTACTGAGCCAGACTGAATCAGTCCTCCCCCACAGGTGGAGCAGAGTGTGTGCATGTCTCTTCCAGCAATTAAAATTTCTAAGGGAAAGCAGCCAAGTGTAGCAGACAGAGGTTAAAAGCTTTAGAGGGAAGCCATGAGCCAGTAGGTTAAATGGATTTGATTCTCTATTCTTTGCACATTCCCCTAGTTAGCATGTTTACAATCTGATCTAAGTCCTTCCATTGCATTAGCATCCCATGATCTCCCCTGAGCTTTCTCAACATCTTAAATGCCTCATCCCTAAGTCTTAAAATGAGAAGCTGAAGAATCCATGGAAATCCTTCACTTTTTGTAAAAGTAACTGGACCATGAATTAATTCTCTGAGAGCCTCTTACTCACTCTAGAAGAGGATTTGCCTCAGGCAACACTTGGACAGTGGGCAATTTGAGGGCTAAACCTGGGGATGACAGAGCTCAGCCCAGCTCTTCTGATTTAACAAAGACGATCCAAATCTGGGCTGAGGAGCTGCTCCTTCGCTTCATTGTATGGAACAGAGCAGTAAATGTCTGCATGCAAAATAATAAATTTTAGGGTGAGCAAAACAAACGATGCAGGGCCATCTTTTACAACCATTCATGTAATACAGCAGAACATTAGCTCCAGAAATTAGTAGTCATTAGTCAAAATGATAGTGTGAGTGTATTAGGCTTTGTTAATCTTTATTAGTCTCTAAACAAACAGTATAAAAACAGCACTTGCAGGTACAAACTCAAGTCTTTGATTAAACACAATGCTGTATTTCAGAAAAAAAAACCTCAAGGCTGACTCCTGCTCTTCCTGTGGGCTATTAAAGCAAATAGAAATATCCTGAAAAGAAGCACTGAACTATGTTTTCTCACAAAATGAATGAATATAGAGACAGGTGGATGACCTTTCCCTGAATTTCCTGTGCTTACATTATTGGCCCAAAAGTTGATGAACACCTTCTGGTGCTGAGATTTTCAAGGTCGAGCAGTGAGCCTGCTCCCACTGATCTTAACAAAAAGTCTGTATCAAAAACGCCTGGATGGCTTTCAGAACTTCAAGCAATACCTCTCTGACCAAAGATTCACTTTTAAATATGAGATTTAAAAATACATATCCTTTGCTGTGGAAAATGTCTAAGCTACATCAAAATCAGTGGAAATATGAAAATCCCATTTACTCAAGATCTGTGCCTTAGCACTTAAGGTTACAACATCCTATTCATAAGCATCCCAATCATTAGATATTCTGACTACTCACAACTCCTGCTAACGACAGATGACATTTTTGATCTCTGCAGAATACTTAGTGATCAAGTATCAGCCAAACCAACTCTAAACAGCAAAAGTGAGAGAACAAGGGTGCACAAAATCTGGGTTAGCTAAAACACCAGCCTGTGTTGCCAACCACTTGGCAGGCAGAAGCGTTGGAGCTGTGACATGCAGGGCAGCTGATGTGGCTCATCTAGCTGCTTTACATCACACCCATCCTTCCCACATTTGCTGATACAAACTTTTTGCCTTTCCCTTCAACACCTCCAGAGAACAGCACAGCAGCAGCTGCTGCATTGTGTAACTAATACCCCCATCTGATCCCAGAGGACAGCTTCATCTTAACACCATGCCATGGTGACAGAGTTACACTCCCTTCAAACCCTTGGAAAATCCTAATTCTGTGCTAGCCAGAGATAACTGCTAAATGCCAGCACCAAATCCCTCTACATAGCACTTGATATTTGATGTCCTACCTTCTCCAGGTGTGTTCTCACATCAAAGGATAATTGTTCCACTGGCAGTGATGCCTGCTGCTCATAAATAGTGTATTTGTTATCTCTCCCTCTGTGTGTTTTTATGTGCATGTATATATATATATATATGTCTCGCATACGTAACCCCAAGAGCCTGTCCTAACCTATCAAACACCGTGGCAGAAGCAGGAGGTGGGGAAAAAAAGCATATTGAGCAATGACAGAAAACTTCAGGAGATCTCAATGCAAAATATTCCATGGAAGACATGAAAGAACAGGTCACCCCATCATGCAGGCTACTGTTTGACTCACCCATCATATCAGTGGACAGCAGTTTCCTTGTTTAGTTTGTCACTCGATTATTCAAAGCACAAAACTCCACGTCTCTCCATAAATCACTGACAAGGTAGAACAGGAAGATGTGTTCAACTGTGTCTCAATACAATTTAACAGGATTGCTGCTTTCAGGTAAGAAGAAGTTCAGAGAGGAAATACTCTCAAAACCCCCATATTTTCTCAGAACAGACAGGGACATGACACTTCGTCAATCAGTTAATCACAACAATTTTTACAAAGAACATTTATGTAAGTTTGATGGAGGTGTATGTCCTACGGCACAGACAGACAAAATCGTTCAAGAGTTATGGACCAAGCTTCTGCACTGCAAGGATGGCGAAGGGCTCAGAGGATTTTGCTTTCCAGCACTATGACAGACATCCTATCAGTCAGGTCCCCTGTGTGCAATACAAGCAGCTTTCTTTGCCAAAGAGATCTAAGGAGGGAGCCCTCTGGAAGCCAGAATGCTTCCCACTCACCGGATGTACATGGTCCAGCCCCACATTCCCCACTTTTGGTGGCACTTCTGGGTATCAGCACCTCATTCCACCTCAGGCAATGAGGGGCTAAGAGCAGTAGGGGGAGGGTAGGGAAAAGGACTCTGCACGTGTGTGTGTGTACCAAGACACCTGAAAATGATAGGAGAAAGGTAATGGGAAATATTTCAGAGAAATATGAATGAGCAGCGAGGGCAGGAGAGAAAGGCAGCAGCTTTCTGAGTTGCAAAAGCAAAGCAATGAGTGAGGAAAGGAATAGACTATGCTGGAGATGATTTTATGTCTCTAAATTGGCCATATGGCACCAGCAGGAGCCAGTGGAGAATTTTGATGCAGCTGAACCAGAGGAAACTCTCCCTGCCTTATCTATCAAATTAGTGTATTTGGTGTAATTCTGGGGGCCTGCCTGTGCCTCCTCTCCCTTCTTTCCTTTCCCACAACCCTGGTTATTCCCTGTTGAACCCATCACCACCTGAACTTTTGACACTGTCTCCTCAGGTTTCATACGTGGTAATGGACAGTGGCTGTAACTGCACTGGCAGGAAGTTAATTTTACCGAACTACGCCGCTCCCACAAGCTTCTTGAAACTGTCAACGTGTTCTGGTCTGAGTCACCACCTCTCTTCAAATTCTGTGACTTCAATATCCCCATCCTCAGACGATCTTTCGTAGGAAGTAAACCTGTTCAACCTAAGGTTGCAGACAAGCAAACACCCTTGTCACCATTTCACAAGTTTCAGTTATACAACATTATGTCTTGCCCCCAAAACCCCAGGTTTCATTTTGTGAGCAAACACTACGTGACCTAGTCCAGCCTCACTGACTTTCAGCAAAGTGGAAGTGAATCTTTTCCAGCAAGCCTCCCTCCTGGTCAAGGCAAGCATCCAGCTAAGTGACTGGCAGCCCGGTTACCAACATTAGGGACATGACTGAGAAACTACAGAACTAACCATCATATCTTTTAAGATAAAGACCAATTCTATGGTAGAGGACTGCAGCAGACCACCACCAGTATCAGATAGAGGTAGGTTCTGAATACTGCAGTAGAGTGGCTTCTGTGCAGGGCAGTCAAGGGAAAGCTTTTATATTTTAAAAATGTAAATTATTTTTAAAAACCCCAACTTACTCAAGATTGCATCATAAGACCAATCTCTCTAACAGAAAACCATCTATTAAAACACCCCTGTTAAAGAAATGAAAAGGAATAAACAATGAAAACAGATTAAAACTTTCAGCTGGATTCTGGCAGAAAGAAAAACCTAATTATACTGTAAACTTCCTTTCCTAATTTTACTTCCCTTTGTTTTTGGCAAGCTCTATACTTCAAGGTAAAGATAGTGCTTGAGGAAGTCAGTCTCAAATGGCTAAGAAAACAGACTGAAAAATAAATAAAATTGTGCAATGTTTGTGAGATACCTAAAGAAAGTCTATAAAAACTGTCAAGCTTTGTTGTGATCTGCCCCGGTGATACTGAACCCACAGGAAAGGGACTCTCTTCAGTCAAGGCAAAGAAACTTTTTTCTTTTTTGTTTTTTTTGGGTTTTTTTGCCATTTGGCCATTGGGTATGCATATTTATGATCAGTGCAATTTAATGATTAATATCCTCACCTTGTAAATGGGGAACAATCGTGCTTCCGCCATACCTGCAGCAGTCAGCTCCCTCAGCCTGCACAACAGAAACCTTGCTTTGCTCCCCATCCACTGCATTCAGGAAGGGCACCAAGGTGGCCTGGGGAGATTGACAATCAAAGGCTTCCTGGCCTGACCTTTACTCAGCTCCGAGGATAACACAAGCAAGCACCAAAGAGACTCCATATATAGCTGTAGAAATGCCAGAGCGCCATCGGAGAAGCACAGCCCTTAAATGGCAGAACTAGCTAGAAGATGAAAGCAAGGTTTTTCCTCCAAAATGAGTAATTCTTGCCAAAACATGCTGAATTCTATGGGGCCTTTCATTTTCAGGAGTTTTCACTGGAAAGGAATCATCAAATTCTTAAAGCCAAAAGGCTCTATTTATAAAACTAAAGAAATGAGGAAAATTAGTCTTAAGGAGGTTTCAAAACATCAGTTCCACTTTCAGCTCTAGGCATTGGCAGGAAAGCAGAGAAGTCTGATTTTCAGAAAATACAGTCAGCCTGCTGTGTTCTTCCAGAAAAAGAAAACCGGTCCCTGGAGTCATTGCTTGCACCTCATAGGAGAGGCCATGCCAGAGAGCATACAAGTACCTGGGATCACACAATGGGAACAAGAAAGGTGTCTTCCACTGTAGAAGGCATAGAAATGGACTTGGATCATTGTTCAGGCACACAGGGCCACACAGTCTCCATGTGTCCCCCCTCCTGTGAAAAAAAAAAAGGTTTTAATGCAGAGCTGCCTCTGCTTATGCAAGGTCTGGGCTCCTCCCGGCTGTAAATGGCTGGGAAAGGGCAGCAACTGCCACACGGTGGGACCGCTTCCAAAACTGTGTCTTGCCACATTTTTCGGACACATGGGATGGACTAAAGTGAAAAAGCCTTTAGGAGATATTTTAGGAAAAAAAAATCCTGCTTTATCCCAGCTGTGCAGTGGAGATGAGGAGAGCCTGGCAGCGGGGCTGATGGCCGGCCCCAAGGACATGCCGATCCTCAGGCTACTCCTGGAAAACCTGTGTGGCTGTCCGATCATCAGGGACGACTGAGAGCACACCTCATCAATGTGCATAAATATCCAAAGTGGGGGTGTCAAGGGGATGGAGCCAGGTTCTTCTCAGTGGTGCCAAGCATTAGGACAAGAGGCAGTGGGTAGAACCTGATGCACAGGAAATTCTACCCGAATATGAGGAAGAACTTCTTTATTGTGCTGATGACCGCACATGAAACATGTTGCCCAGAGCGGTTGTGGAGTGCAGTGCCCCTCACTGGAGATATTCCAGAACCATCTGGACACGATCCTGTGCCATGTGCTCTGAGATGACCCTGCTTGAGCAGGGAGATTGATCCAGACAACCCACCGTGGTCCCTTCCAACCTGACCCATTCTATGATAAGCTAGGGACCCAGCTGAGGCTGGCAGTGCTCAGGAACAGCCGGCTCCCTCTCAGATTTGCACTCGCAGGGCTCATTTCAGTGGGTTTTATAGGTCTCTGTCGAAGCGAGGGGAGACAGGGAATAAAATGGCGGCCGGGCTGCAAACCCCTCCAACGGCCCCCAGGGGGCGCGGCGGCACCCGGCCCCTCCCCGCTGTCCAACATGGCGGCGCCCGGCGCGGCTTCACCCGCCGGGGAGAACGGGCGGCGCCTGCCCGGAACCGCCGGCTTCCGGCGCCCGCCCCTTTCCTGGGGGCCGGCCCTCCGCGCCATGCCCACGCCGGGAGCCGGCGGCGTGAGGGGAGGCGGCGCCCGCCGGTGCCGCTGGGCCGGGGCTGCGCGGACAAGGCGCTCCTTCAGGCTCCCGCGGGGACTGCTTTCTGGCTGAAATCGCCGGCGCAGGTGGCGTGAGGGCGGGCGGCCCTCGCGGGTGGGCGCTGGAGCGGAGTGAGGCCCGGCCGGCCTGAGGGGGATGCGCGGGTAGCCCGCGCCCGCAGCCAGCCCAGCCCAGCCTAGCCCAGCCCCGGTGGTCGCTGCGGAGCTGGCGTCGGGCGGCCACAAGATGTTCAGCTGGCTGGGCACCGACGACCGTCGGAGGAAGGACCCGGAGGTGTTCCAGACGGTCAGCGACGGCCTGAAGAAGCTCTACAAGACCAAGCTGCTGCCGCTGGAAGAACACTACAAGTTCCACGAGTTCCACTCGCCCGCCCTGGAGGATGCCGACTTCGACAACAAGCCCATGGTGCTCCTCGTGGGGCAGTACTCCACTGGGAAGACCACCTTCATCAGGTAAAATCCAGCTGCCTTCTGCCCCCCCTCCCAGGCATGCCTGCACCCTCGACGCCCGGGGCAGAACGTGTCTCTGCTACCTGTGCTATGCGTTAAAACCCCTTTTTTTACCCCCTTCGCGTCCCCTCAACAGCTTTTCATTGAAGAGTCACCTCCAGTCAAACGCGGATCATTCCTTCGCAAGCACAGGGTGGTGTAAGATGTCCCATGAAACACCGACGTGGCAAAAAGTAGCCCAGAGCAGGGCTGAGGCGTGCAGGCAGGGCAGGAGTGTGGAGATGTGAGTCACTGGGGCCCTCTTGGCCGTTCAAAGTGCAAAGGCTTTGGGAAGCCTCGCGCGGGGCATTCCCGTGCCTGCACTGCCCAGGTTGAGCCTTATAGTGGCCATTCTTTCCAATTTGCTGTAGGTTTTTGAGTGGTGAGGCAGCTTTAAAGGGAGTCCTTCGGTTTGCAGTGCTCTGTGTTTCACGCTTGCATCTGTCTGTCTTTCTCTGCACTGTCCCAGAGTCAACACGGAACCCGCTTAGAGGAGCATGTGTGCCTGTGCGCAGAGAGAGAGACCTGCCCCCCTTCAGGGCTCCAGAATTGAAGCCCTGTTTTAACTGTGTTCTGTTCGGCCCAGATGCTGGGAGCAGCAATTTCCTTTCGAACTGTAAAGAAAGAGCAGCTGCCAGCAGCTCTTCCATTTCGCTGATGTGAAACTGTCGCAGAGAGGGTTAAACTTTTCCGACTGGACTTGGTTGCAGGGATCTCTGTTCAGCCATGCTGCTAGTTCAACTTGCGGCAGCCTTCCCCCCTTGGGATCACAGCCGAAGCTGCGCTGTCCATGTTTCCTATGTGATTCATAAGCTAAGCGTTAAATTCCAGCCTTTTTCTGGTGTGGCTGTGTTGAAATCTGTGGAATTACCCCAGTGTAGATCTGGACGCGAGCCACAGCCAGCCAAGCCCTTTGTTCTACCAGTATATCTTGGTGAAGGAGGGAACTGCAAAGAGTAAAGAGAGGTGAATCAAATTGACTGTACCTCTAATGAGTGACCTTGAGAAATGCAGGGGCTTTTTTTTTTTTTTACGTGCTGTAATATTCCTGCTGCTAGATTTCCTGGTCAGAAGCCAAGAACAGAATGCATTTCTACTACCTTGGCATGTAGCTGGCAAACAAAGTTTAAGAGTTAAAAGGTTTTTCTCATATGAGAAGGGTGGGTGGATGGTGAAGGGGTGCAGAAGACCCAAAGAAGCATTTTGTGCATGTTTGCAAAGGGAGTTACTCTTCTGAAAGAGAGAGAGGATGGCACAACTGCCTGGTTCCACCCCAGATCGTGTTTCTGTGGCTTGGTACCATACCTGTTTGAAAAGCTTTTTCTGTCCTCTGGGTTACAGACACTCAGAGCCTGAACATGAGGAGGTTGCTGAATTCCTGATAAGGCTGTCTAACTAAAGCATCTCTTCCTAATTCTTTTCTTTGGATTGCCAGCATCAGTGTTTCCCTGCAGTCTCACCTGCATGCTGTTAGCAGAGACTTCCTTCCTTTGCCCTCCTCTGTTCAGTGAAGTCCTTTTTCTGTAAGCCTCAGCCCCTTTTGCAGGAAGTTTGGGTGCCTAGAGCATGTTCCAGGCAAAAGAAGATGGAGTCTTAGCTCATGTGGGATGGCAGCAACAACCTCTTTGCTGTCAGCAAGTGGATCTGAACCACTCTGACAACTGCTTTTCACTCGAGCTTGTGTCCTCTCAGTTTTCTCTGGGCACAGGGCTGGGATGAGGCTACGCAGACACTATGGTCAAGCAGAAGTGACCAAGAGCTTTGAGAGCTTCTGCTTCACAGGAGTGCCAAATGGACCCGAGAAGGCCTTCCAGAAAGGCAGAGTCTTCTGTTTAAAATAGTGCCTAAGAAGGTGAAAGTTGAGGACTCTGGTAGAAGCCCAGGGTCTCTAACAGGAGGAGAAGTGTGAGAGTCTGTTACTCCAGTGTGTTCCCAGTTGAAGGCCAGAAAACCTCGTGTTGCTCGTGATAGACTTCCAGCGTGAGCTTGCAGGCACTGGTCATTAAAGAGCTGGGATAAGCACCAGATTAGCATCCAGAGTTATTGTGGGAAGGCAAGTGGGAGCTAAAGCTGAGAGCAAGGAGGAGTTACAGGGGGCTGAGGGAGGAAGTGGGAGGGCTGACAGCCATTATGTCTTAGCAGTAGAGTGAAGCAAGAAACAGCCTCTGGACATTCCTTCCATAATCTTGTCAGGATGGGGGATAATTAGCATTATCCTTATGTATCAATTCCACTCTTAAATTGCATCCTGCTTGTACTGCCGTGCAATTTAGGGAGATGACTTAATGCCACTAAACAATCATGTGGAATGAGTTCAGTGCCAGTTTACCTGGATCCCAGGACACCTTACCAGAAAAAAAAGAAAAAAAGAACCTTAGTCACCTACCTAAGGAATGTCTGTCTTCCAAACCACTTTCCTTGTTTTGGGGAATCTGAGGTGAAACAAGGAAGAAATGCAAGGCTCTGAAGCACCTAAGCTGCAGCATCTTGCAGTGGGGCTGCTCTCTTGTCAGGAGCTGATGGCAGAAAAAAGGCAGTCAAGCCTTTTTCAAGGTCAGCAGTGAGAAACATTCCTAGAGGCTGAGCCAGGGAAGAGGGAGGTGAGTTGTGTGGGTCAAAGCCGGTGAAGCAAGACTAGAGCATGGTTTGTTTTCAGTGGAACCAGGCTGTTCCCTCTTCTGCTTACCAAGACACAGGAGTGAGCCTTTCTCTGCTGTGCGAAAGGTGCAGCATTGCTAATGCAGCTTTTCCATTCGTGCTTCCTGCTATATCATCTCTCTTTGTGTGCTCACTCCCATTTCTCTCCTCAGCATACATTTGGCTGTCGCTTCTCCACAGGGTTGGGGACTGAAAGTCGGTGCTGGTTAGGGCAGGGCAACACCTCTACCTGGGAATATCTGACAGCCACGGCAGGATCTCACTGGAGCCTTCCTTTATAACGTTATTGCTTTTTATGTTTCCTGTAAGAGGGTGGGAGTACAGGACAGAACATTACTCTCCTAATTAACTTAGATTCCTTGGTCATTTCTAAAAATAATCCTGGCTCCAGTCCAGCCATCCTGCTAATAAAATAAACAAGCCTGCCAGAGCCCTACTAGCTGTCAACATAGCTTGCTTTTCTGGTGTAGCCACCCCTTCCTCCTACAGCTAATCATTTACACGTCCTGGCCTCTTCACGCTGTTTGTCACAGGCTACACGCAGGGCTCTGGTGTGACCTCCCCGTGCAGCCCTGAACCTTTCATCTCTGCCTACATCAGGCAGTTGTCACCATTTCCTCTTGCTCTGCCCTTCTTCCCTTTCCCGCTCGGCATCACCTCTTCTGCCACACTGAGCGGCATCCTGCAGGGCTCCTGCATGACTCATCACGGGCAGGCAGCCCCTTCCCCCACATCCTGCGGCACTCCTGCCCAGCGAGCCCGGCCTCTCCTTACCCGTCTCCAAATCCGCCTGGGAAACGGGACCCCAAGGTAGGCTGGCCCTAACGCAGCTTTCCTGCCCTGTCCCTTACCAGGAACAGGCCTGAAATGGGCAAACAGCATGATGCTTCCAGCCAAATACCGACTCCAGACAGCAGATTGGTCATAAAATACCTATTCCCCTCTTGCCTGGGGTACTCCACAGACTTCCCTAACCTGGCTGGAGGTCACTCCCCCAGACCTTTGAAGGTGTTCAGCAGCTTAGCTTAAGGCATGTAGCACTGGCAGGGGAAATTGCTTGCTGCGGTTGGTGTTTTCCACAGCTATTGTTTCCTCTTCTCTCCCAGAAATCCCCACAAATGTGACAACTGCATGTGTTCTCCACCTTGCCTCTGGTAGCCAAGGCAGGCTGTGTCACTGCGGAGCAGAAGTGCTTTCCCCCCATCAGGCAGTGTCAATACAACCCCTTGTATTTGTCCTTTGCACAATGAGATTCTTGTGCTGCTGACACCCTGCTGCACAATGTACCCAAGTCTCCCAGAGAGGCCTCACTTAAAATAGATGCTGTGATAGTGGGCAGTACAAATCTTCATCTCTCTGGTTTCATACCACTTGTTGCACATTAAGTCAGTAACATCGGTGTGTGGCTACTTGTGTATGAGTTTGCTTTTGTGGGGATTTTTTTGTATTTTTTTAACTCTTGCACAAGAAATAAACACAGAAATGCTTTGAAATGGTAGCTGAGTGGAGCTGTAATAAAATTCTTGCAAGCAGGCTGTCTGGAGGAGTGTTGCTATTACACACAGGACTTTTGGTTAGACTTTCTGGGAGGCTTTGTCTATAAATAGCAAACAACCCCCCCCCCCCAACTATTTTTTACTTCTGCTCAAAAGTTGTCTTATTACACGTGCATCTCAAGCCTGTAAAAAAGAAAAATAGTGGTTGTTACAGCAAGGCTGCAACCTGACATTGGCAGTAAGGGGCCTTTTGAAAAGCACTTCACTTGTTGCATTTGACAGTTCTCAACACTGCCTATTTCTTTTCTCTCTAGTATTTGCATGGGGAGAATGCAAAGATTTATTTCTGTGGATTCAGTGAATTCCCATCTGTATAAAGCCACTGGCTTGACAGCAATGTCCATCAGGGGCTAGTGTTTGAATTGCCATCTAGGAGGCACAAGCTTAGTTTCCAGAGTTTGACCTAGCGGCTTCTAACCTAGCAAATAGTTGTGTCAGTGTAAAGAGCTTCCCAGGGAATTGAGCCAAGAACATTCATGTGATAGTCTACAGAGCCCTTGGTGGGAGAGAAGTAGCCCTTGCTTGTTCTCAGGTGCTTCAAGCTAGAGAGGAGTTACTATAGCTGCCAGCAAGATGTATTGTGATCACCAGCCAGAGAGGTGGCACACCAGCACTACCTGCAGTCTCCTTTTGTTGAGTAATGACCCACTTTTATAGGAAAGTTTGAGAAACGCCTGTGTATGGTTTAGATAAATAGGATATATCCACCCTAGTATAGGAGATCAGAGGGTTGTCTCTCTTCCTGGATTATTTCAAGTCTTTTGGGAGCTGCTCAACAGCTGCTATTGCATCTCAGAGTTCTGCAATTAAGAAGAGTCCCTTCTGGTGAGCATCACTTAGAAATCACTTTGGACAAAAGATACAAGAAAGTACATGATAATACACTGGTAAAGGAGGTGTGGTCAGCTCCTAAGGGATTTATGGGTATCATTTCTGGAGGCATTCTTGTTGCAGTATGAGTGTGTACCAAGCCATATAAGTATCAGTGGTTTGTCCTGGGTATACATTTGGTTGTTTACCTCTAGATCCAGTTGATTTGGCCTTGCGCATTGGGAACTTAAGACGTATTTGCTAACATGGTATCAATAAATAACCTGCACAATTTTTTTTGTTGCTCCTTAAACACTGGATAGCGATTACCTATGTTAAAATGACAGTGAAAGCAGGAACTCCTAAAAAGTTATCACAAGCTTTCATGCCAATGGTCCTATAGTCCCTCACACAGGGACTTCCCTCACTGAGACTCACCTGAGTGAACCAGTTCTGGTGCTTGGACATAGCAGTCTCAATCATTAAAAAAGTCTCCTGTCCTTCTCCTACTTCCTTTTCCACATCCCCATAATCTACTTTTAACATCGCAGCAATTCTGTAATAATCTTTCTACCTACTGAAGATTAGGTCAAAGCAATGGAAGAGGGAGTGCCAGCTACCCTCTGGCAACAAGCAACACATTATTACACTAACCTCCATAGTCTGGTAGTCATTTCATTCTTCATGTAACTAGCCAGAGCTTATCACTTGTCACTTATCTCTGACACCATCCCATACTGAGAGCCAGACCAGTTCTAGCTACCTTCTGCAAGCCACGTGGACATAATGGTCTTAGTTTTCAGCACAGCATCAGCAGGTGGTTTTCTGCACCCACACACACAAACACAGATCTGGCGTCAGTGATGGCATTTGGCACCTTCGTGAGCCAAAGGGAACTGTCCCGTGTACACACCAGTGACCCACCCCGAATTTGGCAGGGTAACTTAGGATATGCTGCCGTCCTACTTGAAGTCCTACAACTCCATGAGTGACTGTCTTTCCTTGAAATTTGCCAAACTACCTTCAGGAAATAATAAGGGATGCTGTACTTAGTGTGCTATCTAGCGTGATATATAGCTTGGAATTTACTCCCCCACCCATGTGTGTAGTGCTCAATATGCTTGAGCAGTTTGTAGTGCAGACCTGTAGCTGCATTTCAGAAGCACACAAGGACACAGACTGGGACTTCAGTCAAGTGCAGGGAAAGTTGGCATTTAAGCAGCTGATTTGGGCTGGGGGCTAAGCACATTAGTTGGATGAGTCTGCTGAAACAAGCAGCAGTGGAGTAATTGATATTGGCACCAAGACCCAGTAGAGTTTCAGGTGTTAAGTCTGTTCCAAACGTCTTGAGGATTGAAATATACAAAATGATGCAACGTGATGAGGATCTCTTCCCAGCAGCTATAATCATCTCAATTTCTTAATCCACCTTACATGAACTTTCAATGTTGAGATCCTAAGTAGAAAAGCTACCAAGACATTTATCAAACAATTCAGTGACAGTGCTAAAAATAGTCTCGGAAGGATCCATGCTCTTGAGCTTCATAATTGCACTGCAGTCTTCAGTACAACTCATTTAGGGCTTAGGCAGCTCATGTCTCATGCCCACACCCTGTTTTTTGACTTACAGGTACCTGCTGGAGCAGGATTTCCCAGGGATGAGGATTGGACCAGAGCCTACAACTGACTCCTTTATAGCAGTTATGCAAGGAGATGTGGAAGGAATCGTTCCTGGAAACGCGTTGGTGGTGGATCCCAAAAAACCATTCAGGAAACTCAACGCCTTTGGCAATGCCTTTTTGAACAGGTCAGTACTCAAGAACCCTCTTGTTCTGCAGAGTAAAGTTAGAACCTAATGAGCAGCATAGCGAGTAATGTATAAGGCACTTCTTTTCCTCCCATCCACGTGGCTGTTGCAAAGCCAATCCTGTCCTACCAGACACACATAAGTCATTTGCTGAAGGGCTGATAAATTCAAGTGGGACAAACCTTCATTTTACTTGAACAAACAAAACAAAAATGACATCACAGCCTAAGCTCATCCTGCAGGAGACTAGAGGTAAATATTTTCATTACACTTGCTCTCCCCAGCTTCAGTATTTCTAGCTTCTTCCACTTGCAATCAAAACCAGGCTCTCTCCATTCGCATGCCTTACACATACAGCCTCAGGTGCGAATTGATGACCACTCTAATGTGTTTCCTGTAAAAAAACGTAGCAGGGTGTTTGGACAGTGGCTCTGTGACATGAGGTGTATAACCTTTCCATCCCCTAGACCCAGCCCAGCCATAGGGAGGTTTTGGATCTAGGCCTTGCAGGAAGCCAGCAGCACACACCCATATCCTAGATGAGCACAAACTGTGCTGCAGAAGGCAACGAACTGACTACACCCCTCATCAACGCCTTCCCTGGTAACACAGTGTGGGAGACACTGGAAATATGGCAGCTGCTCAGGCAAACAGCCAGGAAAGCTGGGCTGGGCTCTGGCTCCCGTTCTGTCTTCCACACTTGGAGAATGACTGTCCAGAGGGTGCAGCATCTCCTACCAGCACTGACAACAGGAGTACTGGTGTAGTTTGTGGCGAGGCAGGGAATGGACCTGCAGAGAAGCATGGAGAGAAGCTTGCTGGCAGGAGAGGGTCCTAGCTGGAGTCACTGCTGTGTGGAGAACCTCACAGTGCCTCATGGTGACTCTGGAAGCAGTATCTGATCACTGCACAGGACCATCATTCAAAAACATCAATATTGTTCTGCACCAGAGAGACTTTGAGGATGTTTCATAGGGCCCAGAACATCCGCACCTGACCAACAGTTAGGTTGCCCACTCCCTACACCAGGGCAGAAAGGTGATTTGCCCTAAGAAAATAACAGGCCTCTTGCCTGAAGTGCAGAGATTGTGGATGAATAGGACGTAATTCAGAGCAGCTCAGCTGATAGCCAAGAACAGCCACAGCTGGCAGACAGTTCACTGCAGAGAGGGAGCATTAGGCCAGGCATGGGGGGCAGAAAAGCAAAGACTTCTGAACTAGCCTGATGGATGTGTCCTGAATGCCATTTGCTCCTGATACAGCAAGGAATCTCTGCGTGCATTAACCCAGTTCACTGTATCACGCTGTGCTCTTGTGCTGCTACTCTTCCTTCTCCTGAGGAAGGAGTCAAGCCTGTGCCTGTGTGGACAGCGGGGCAGAGGGACATGGCAGTGATTCAGCAGCAGCATAAGTGCAGTCCTTACAGCAGTGCAGGGAGAATCCACAGCAACTAATGACGTCTTTCTCTTGCTGACATGAAAAAAGTGGGGGTAATGATTTCTAAACTGGCAGAGCAGACACTAAGGGGGACTAGCTCAGCTATGTGAGCATCACAGTGCTGAAAATGCAGATGCTAATGCCCAGCTAATTAGGAAATTAAACACATGCAAGAGTTGACTCAGAGGGCCAGAAATTTAGCAGATGTAAGTCCTGGTGCACCCACTGGACCCAGATCAAGCCACCCACACTTAATTCTCCAGTGGGCCAGGCTTCTTTGCTAGAGACAAGCAGAGCTATCTCTGCCTTGCACATACCTTGCTGCTGCTATGTATATGCCAAGGTCGTGACCTTAGCTAGGAGGCTGTGATCAAGAAATTTGCAGAAAGGAGCTAATCTCCAGGAGCCACACCTCTAAGCTGAGATAAGACTGGCCATGGGCAAGTCTGCCTTGCCCATGCATGGTTAAAGGTAGCACTTGACTATGAGCATCAGTGGAAAGGAGCAGAGCAACATGAGGCAATAGCATTCACGCAGGCCAAGCTGGTCTCGGCTGAGAGGTGGCAGCCCACAGCACTGTGTCCTGTGGGGTGCAGAGCCTGCTGGTCCAGAAGTGAACATCCACCCTTAGCTGGGACTCCCTCCCCAGGAGAGACTGGAATCTGCTGGTTTCCAGGAAGCAAGGCAAGACTGGTACAGTCAGGATTTGGCTGGGCGACAAGCAAATTATGCTGCTCAGAGCCTGTATCCTCCCTCCCTCCATTCCCAGGAGATGGAGCACCTGCCCATACCTGGGAGATAGGGCTGCCCAGGGCTGAAAGGAGGGTAGCAGATCTGCAGAATCCTGTCTCGTCTGCTCTTCTTGCCTCAGGTTGTTCCTGGGCATTGAGAGAAGGGCTTGTTTTCCTTTCTCCATCTCAGCTGGCCAAACCCCACCTCTGGGAAGATTCCAGAGAGATTAGAGGTTGCACCTTGTTATCAGGAAGACTTGTTTGGCACCAAGGGCCTGGAACAAAATCAGGAATCTCACCCATTACTTCCATGTCACATTGACTAGGTGGCAAGAATTCCCCCATCCCCAAAGTCTGTTTTGGGAAGCTAAGGTGGAGTCAGTCCTGGTTTTGTGTTGTGAGCAGCAGAAGAGGTGGATAACAGGTTGCTCCTTCAGCCCAATTCTCTGCCTGCAGAGGTAGTGAAACTCTAGTTTGGCACCACGTTCTTCCCTTCATATGGCCCCAAACAGAATTAGGTCATGCTCCCTGAGGTCCTGCAGTTCTGCTGGGACAACAGGAAGGCAGCAGCCTTAACTTTGCCAACAGAGCCAGAATGCACTCACTCATGCTGGCCTCTGACCTTGTATCTGAAATCTCCTGTGGCGTACTTTTCCTAGAGAAACTGGTGGAAAATCCCCCTGCCCCATTTAATATTACAGCACAAGGAATACTCAGGGCTGTAGAAGGGAGAGCAAACCTGGGTTTCCAGCACAAGGGAATAACATGACCTCCTGAGCTTTTTGTTCTCTGCTGCTGTGCCTGGCACTCAACAGGATAATCAAGCCAGTCCCTCTCTTTGATATGAGGTGTTACACATTCAGAAATGCTCCCTGTTGCCTGCCACCTGCCAAGCTGGGGATGTGGGAAGCTGTAATATGTGGTCTGAAATAGCTGACAGCTTAGGGGAGGATTCACTCTGGTCAGAATCTTCTTGGAGTCATACAAGTTGGGGCAGTTGGGGTGGTGTTGTAGCATAGCCTGGAGGAGTTCAGAGGTGCAGGGGCTTCTGCAGAACCAGACACTCATCAGAGCACTGCAGGGCCCCATCTGCCTTGACGGCACTGAGTGGTCCTTGTGCCAGCCCCCATCCTTTGTGGTTCTGCCTCCTCCCACAGAACATGTTTTTTGTGCCTGGATGTCACACCACCCTATCAATCCCCATATGTACACACACACACACACACACACTTGTGTGCCTGGAATGCCATCACAAAAAGGCTATCCATGAAATGCTACCAGGAGCTACAGAAGCAGCTAGGCTTTTACTGTCCTTTGCTGTTACTAGCAACTGAAATAGATGAGCTGCAGCCCACAAAGCACAAGTGACTCTTCTGAGGCAATGATTTGCATAGCTACAGGATGGGGAACAACTAGCTAAAGAGCAATTACACATAAATGGAGCTGCAGAGCGGGGAGCAGTGAATTACAAACTGAATGTGAGTTAACAGTGTCATACTGCTGTTAAAAAAGCAAACATGTCTCTGAGATATGTAAACAGGACTGTCATCTGTAAGAGATAAGGAGCAATCCATCCACTCTGCTCACCACTAGCAGGGCCGTGGCTGGAGTACATCAGCTTGTGGCATCATGCCTGCAGAAATATGTGGAGCAGTTTGAGAGGACTCAAAGGAAAGCTGCAAGGGTCTTCAAGAATTTAGAAATGAGCTGGAAAGGCAGCTAGAGAGAGCTGGAAGAGATAGGAAAAAGCAAAAACAACCACTGAACTGTTTTCTATAGAGGAAAGACTGAGAGGAGCAGGATGACAATAGTGTACATTGTGACGAGAGGGAAAAAATAAATAATTTTCCACATTTACAGTTTGTGACTGAGTGGCATTGTAGTATACAAAATTTAGATCAGACATTAAAAAAAGAGGGTTTACTATAATGATTGTTAAGTAATGGGTTAGACTCCCAGCAAATGTTGGTGAGTCTGCATTGTTATGGATTTGAAGAACACTTTAGACAACCTGATTGATCCTGCCTTGAGGCAGGCTGATAGACTAAGCAACCTCTTGAGATCTCATGCTGCCTATGCTTTACGACTTCCATGGTACAGTAATATCACACTTTTTGTCTGTTTAAGACCAGATTTGAAAGAGAACAAAAGTCCTACAGCATTGCTGATTTTTTTTTTAAACCAAGTTATTTCAGTTCACTTGAATTCAGGACTCTACAGGGGAATGCTTAAGCAAAGCAAAACAAATACCACTTCTTGTTAAAATCTAAACAGCACATAAATGAAAACCCAAATGTTTTCATAATTCACAATTTGGGGGCCCATATAATAAACCTGTCATAGGGTATGACTGAGACCCATGTTCCAGAGGCAGCAAAATAGAAACCAGAACTAAGCACTTTTCTCTTTCTCATTTCTTTAAGTAACAGTAGCTCCAGTTTCCAACTGAAGACTTGAGAGGTCAGAGTCTGGCTTGTTGATCAGAGTCCCATGTTGCCTGTGATGTTCATCATAAGTATGTTTTGCCTTTTTTTTAAACATACTGGTTTTCCACACAGGTTCGTCTGTGCCCAGCTACCTAATCCCGTATTAGAAAGCATCAGTGTCATTGATACACCAGGAATCCTTTCTGGAGAAAAGCAGAGAATTAGCAGAGGTAAGTCCCAACTTCAGTTCTCTTTTAAATGACAGCAGTGAAAACCAAAGGAACTGTATATGAGTTTCACTTCAAACTCGACAAGCTGTGGATAAAAGCAGTGGTAGGAGCCTCTCAGAGCTACAACATGACTTTGCAAATGGAGACCAAAGGGACATTGTTAATCTGCAGAGAATTTAAATGTTTTCAGGGAAGGCTGCTGACAACGTCAGCAGTGCCTGTGGCACAGTCCAGTATTTCCCCATGGAAGAGATTTCTATCAGAGTCAAGTAATAACTTGCAGAAACACTTGCTTTCAGTGGCTTACTGATGATCCATAGCCAAGGCCCCCATTGTAATCAGCCTGGTTTCTTGCACTGTTCAGGCTTCCTAAATCTAGTGCAGGACTGGATTTGGTTTAAGAGCCACTGGCACCCAAGTTGCTCATTGCAGTGGGGAATCTGGAAAGCCTGTGAACACTAAATCATAAAATCCTAGAGTAGTTTGGGTTTGAAGGGACATTAAAGATGCTCTAGTTTCAACCTCCTGCCATAGATAAGCGCATCTTCCACCAGACCAGGTTGCTCAAAGCCCCATCGAACCTGGCCTTGAACACTTCCAGGGATGGGGCATCCACAACTTCTTGGGGCAAGCTGTGCCAGGGCCTCACCACCCTCACAGTAAACAATTTCTTCTCAATATCCAATATAAGCCTACCCTTTTTCAGTTTAAAGCCCTTGTCCTGTCACTACAGACGCTTGTAAATGGAGCTGATGAATAGCACAGAGTCTCTTAGGGAACTTCTGAAGTCACTCTCAGACTTACCCTCTGAAGTGGGCAATATCTCTATACTTTAAATCTAACATGTGTGGTCATTTTCTTGCTCTATAAGGTGATGGTAGCATAGCTTGCATTTCTAGAAGGTTCCTTAGATAAAGCTGGGAGCTATGCATCATTTCATTGGAAGAAAGCCAAGAGTAGTAATCTCAGCATTCAGGTTTGAGAAAATCAGTTCTCATGCACACTGCCTATTAACAGTGCACAGCTGAGTTTCAGCAGCACAGGCTCTACCCCAAAGTGCTGAGGCCTTTCCCATATTTCCATGTTCTGTCCCATAAGATTTCAGATGACTCATGACTTTCCAAGTTTTATGATACTTATGCATTGAAATTTTTCTTGGAAACTTCCTTTTTTCTTTTAATTGAGCAGCCAACTTGCACGGAGCCAGGTCTTATTTGTTTTGCTGGGATTTTCCACCACAGGAACCTTAGCTAGCAAAGAAGTGTCAATAAAGCACAGCTACAGTTAGTTGAAAACTCACATTAACCTTTTTCACTGTGGGCTTCTGCCCTGCTAGGGGATCAGAAATTCCAAGGTGTGCCAGCCTTCATGAGAAAGTTGAAAAATATGCTGTGCAAGCATTCCTCCCCTCAGCAGAAAGTGTTATGGAGATAAAAAAAAAATTGTGTTATGTGGTGTAGACATTTTCCAGTCAAAAAATGCCACTGAAAGCAAACAGTTCTTCTGTGAAACTATCGCAGTGAAAGAAACTTGCTTAGGGGGAAATATTTTTGTTATTTAAAAAAAAATAAAAAGAACGTGTAGGTGAGTCAAAATGGACCCATTTCAAGCCCCTTTTCCAAATCTCCTCACTAATTCAAATCCTGACATATATTGCAAGATTTTCCTACTTTTCAGCTGTTTACAGAACTAAAAATACGCTCCTGCAAAATACACTGGCACTTCTTGCTGCTCTTTCTGCAAAAATTTCTCTGTCAGCTTTCCAGTGGGTCTTGGTGTCCCATTCTATAGCCTGTCAGTCTGACCTTGCTGCTGGTAAAGACCATGGAACTGATCATCATCATGGATCAGGCCAGGCAACACAAGCTTATGAAAGGCAGGTCCTGCTTGACCAACCTGATCTCCTTCTATGACAAGGTGACCCATTTCCTGGATGGGTGAAGGCTGAGAATATTGCCTACCTAAACTTTAGTAAAGCCTATGACCCTGTTTCCCACAGCATTCTCCTGGAGAAACTGGCTGCTCCTGGCTTGGATGGGTGCACCCTTCCCTGGGTGAAAAACTGGCTGGATGGCCAGGCCAAGAGTGGTGGGGAATGGAGTTAAATCCAGTTGGAAGCCAGTCAGTCACAAGTGGTGTTCCCCAGGGCTCAGCTGGACCAGGCATGTTTAATATCAATGATCTGGACAAGGGGATTGAGAGCAGCCTCAGCCAGTCTGCAGATGGCACCAAGCTGGGCTGGAGTGTTGGTCTGCTGGAGGGCAGGAAGGCTCCGCAGAGGAATCTGTAGAGGGATCTGAATTGATGGGACAGATCAATGGGCTGAGGCCAGTGCTGGGTTTATGGTTGGATTCAATGATCTTAAAGATCTTTTCTAACCTAAACAATTCAGTGCTTCCTGCAGCTACTCTAATAAATGCCAGCAGTGCCAGAACACGCACAGCTGTGCACTGTTAGGAAAGTCACTGGTGTAACTTTAACCCAAGCCAATTAATGCCTCTGCAAACATTTGGAAACAGCTGAGGAGGCTAAAGGGGAGTCCCAGTTCTGTACGTTTTTGCATGCTATACCTGTTTGTAGAACTGGAGGCCTGTCTCAGCATGTGGAACGGGTTCTTTCTGGACAACTTCTCTGCCCCTAGAGCAATTAAGTGCACTTAGGGCAGAAAATTGGCACATTGACCCTGTGACTACGCTGTGTGGTCATTCAACCCTTTTGCCAGGAGGCAACTCTCAATGGAGTACAGCCATCTCCTGATCATCCTGCCATCCCAGCAACTGGCTCTGCTGTATCTCCAGCCAGACAAGGGGGCTGTCACAACCTGTCAACTGCTCTAATCACAACAGTTAAAAGTACAATGTAGGTGGGATCTCGCTTTGTCACCATTTACCCCCAGGACAGGCTGAAAGTGGTCACGTGGGCCAGGCCAGATGACCTTGCAATAGCTACAGGACAAGATCCTCATCTGGTTTAGATGAACATGGCTTTGCTGAGGCTGGGACAACTCCAGCAATTTCTGTCTATCGGGAGCAGGAAGAGTCAAAAGAGTGCTGAGGTTCTTGTGTTTAGGAAGGGCTGCTGCCAGGCATTGGCTTGAGCTTATCTCGAGGTGTTTGAAAGGGAGTACTCACCTCCCAGCTCCCATGGAAGAGGAATAGGAAGAAGTGGTGAGGTTGGCACCTTTGCCACCAAGCTTACAAGCCAGCTGACCTCATTAGCAAGTCAGTTTTGGAGGCAGACAGAGCAGTGACATAGATTCTAGGCAGAAAACAAGACAGGGCTAAAAATGGCTGACACAACAAAATTCTCCTGCTCCTTCTGTACCTTCCCAGCCTGCTCAGATTTCACTTGGGAGTGAAGCAATACCTGAGGGAATCTTACAGAGGTTTTCCAAGAGACTTTGAGTTTCTTAACTGCTCGGAACAGGAATGCTTTTCTTACCCCCATTGCTAGTAGTAGGTTGTAAGACCCTCAGGCTGGGGTACTTGTGATGCAAGGTCAGGGAAGAGAGCAGATAGTGAAGCAGCATTCTGTCATAAATTTGAGGGGGAAAGTAAAGATGTGGCAGGCTTTCCCAGCCTACCCATCCCATGAGAACCAGCAGCATTTCTAAAAATAGGAAATTCCTCTCAGTGGGAACATCACAAGTCCATCTCCTTCCCCATTAGAAGTCCGGAGCATTAGCTAATCTATACAGTGTCAGCTTAGCAGAATACCATGCTGTCAAAGCTTAGCAATCCATGAGATCCACCTTATACCCCTGAATTTCAAAGCAGTAGCTGTTCCTGTTATTGCATCCATGTTTCAAAGAGCAGGAGCAAGGGAACTGGGTTTAAAGGATTGATTCAGGGGCCAAGTCCAGGTTCTGAAGCTTTTCTTTTTTGTCTAGACTCAACACTGAATTAAATTCACTGCCTTGTTGTTGTTAAAGATGACAGATCTGACAGTCTCTTCCCCTTCACAGCCAGTGTGTGCATGAGCACAGGGTGCTGGTGTTAGTGCTAGCAGCAGGGCTTTGCAGATGGCTACCAAGCTTTGCTCCATGGAATGCTGTATAATCCCAGGAAACAAAGCTCTGTGCTGGCTCTCTTCCAGGACTGCATGACCATAAAGAGCCCCCTTCCCCCACAGAGCAGCCCATGAAGTTTCCCAGTAGCAGAGCTGCAGGTTTAGGCCTATCAAGCAATTGAGGGTGATGCAGTCTGTCATAGCCGAAGCGCACATCCCTTTGACACGCAGTGGCATCACCAGCACTGACACAGCAGCTGCTGCTGCTCTCAGGCTATCGTAAAAAGTGTAGCCAAGGAGCTGCCTGCTCTGATCTGACCTACTGAGCTCCTGACTCATGCACTACTTTGTGGTGGGCACCCACAGTGTCACAGGTGTGGTAGCTAGACTCCCTAGGATACACAGGTGTCATTTACAGGCTTTGTGGGAAATGTTTCCAGGATGTCCTGGCCCAGAGCATCTTGTCTTTCACTGCTTCTGTATTATCCTTGCCTGGAGGGCAGGCATTTCTCTTCTGATCTTTTTTACAGACTGGGGCATGAAGCTGTGTCCACATTTAAATAACTAATGATTGCATTGCCTTGTCCCTTGCTCTGTGTCCCCTTTTTTTATTGTTTTCAGGGGAGCATGAGGCCACAGAGATACCCATAGGGGAGGTGTTTGTACCAAAGCAGCACAGTCTTGTCTCCTTTGACTATTTGATAATGATAGAAATGCCATCCACTTCTAAAGCACTGTTCTGGTGTCACATAATGAGCTCAGGCCAGCCTGCTGAGAGGGAAAATGAAGAGGGGATGACTGTACTGAAATAAATGAGGACAGAGGGGAGGACCACAGATCCGGTCATGGAGTAGAGCAGAGCCAGGACAGGAGTGAGGACTTCCCCATAGTTCATCACCTTGTGCAGTCTGCCCTGCTAATGGAGCCACCTGGCAACAGGAGCTGCGCTTCAGTGGCAATGCCATCCCTGGGGGCTGAGCCTTACACGCTCTGTTGCCCATCTGTCTCGACCTACGTCTGCCCTGAGCTGAGCAGATCCAAGTCTGCCAAGTTCAGTGACACCTTGGCCAGGTTCTATTTGATCTCTGTTTTGGGGTAGTACTTCCTGGATATATCCTGAACACTTACTTCATCTTCACCCTTTCTATGCTGCCTTCTCCCTTTCCTGCATTAGCAGTGACCACAAGGTCCTAGCCAGGAGGTAAGGACTGGCAGTGTCATTCCCCACTGGCTTTCTTTCCAGTATACACTATTCCAGCATTTTCCCAGCCCTCCACCCAGTTCCATTCTGCTGGCTTCAGTGCAGCCGAAGCATCCCGCAACCAAGGAAATAAACCCTACCCACCAGCCTCGCCCTTCTCCTGGGAAAGCAGAATTCCCAAATGACCAGCAGCTTCAGCACCAGGGACACTTAGTCACTCACCAGCCTGACAGCAAGAAGAAAAATGCTAATAGCAACAGTCTTGGGCAGTGCAGAGCTCTCAGCCTGGCTGTGTCTCAAATAGCCATGCTTGGAAGGGAAAGGCAAACACCGAGGGAATTGATGTTCTCCCACTTCACGCAATGCTGTTTAGGGCACAATGGCAACAAAAAATACTTGTTCTGAGGAGCTTTGTCACGTGTGCTAGCAACAGCATGATACAAACTAAAGGCATCCACCCTGAAAGCCTCTAAAAGGGAGGCATTTCAAATATTTGCTATAATACTCCCCACTGGTGATGTTTGCTTATATTCTGTATTTCACTCTGCCTGGGAGGGTGAAAGTGCACTCGTTAGTTTTGACTTTCCAGTTCACCTCCATTACAGCTGCTCTGCCAACCTGCCTGATTTTATCACAGTCTCACTTAACACGTACTGTTCCACTGAAATGCTCAGCTCTTACAGGCACCCTGTTCTGCACTTCCTCTTAAAAGCAACACAAAAATGAGCAGAAAATCTGCACAGTTCTCATGTTTATTTTTGAAAATACGTGAAGCCATGAGCCTAACTCTTCTGACCTGAAAGCAGCATGCAAACAAAAGGTCAAGATTATATTTGGGGTTTGAGAAAGCCAAACCATTATTTTGTTTGGTGTTGAAGGAGGAAAATCATGTCTCCGTGATTTGCTTTGGAAATACTGATATATTTTGCAGTTCTAGAACTGGAAGAGCAAAAAAAAATTAACACAAAAGAACAAGATTAAATGGCTGCATAGATAGAAAGGGCTGTGTTTTTTTCTATTCCTGTTAACATACAGCAAGCATTTAATTTGTGTTACTAAACAAGTCTGATTCTTAGAACAGCTGTGCAGCTTGTCCATTTGTTGTGCACTGTGCACTCCAGAAATATTCTAAGTATCTATTGCATTGAGGGAAGATGGTCATGCCATCAGCATCTCATCAATTTGCATTATTTATGCCCATCATGCATTCTTTCAGCTTCCTGAGTAACAATGGAGAAGGAATGTGTTTCCTGGTCACTGGGAGCCATCAGTTACTGGTGGCCATTTCAGGCCAGCTTTTCAAACATGATTTCTCCCAAAATTTAAAATATGAGTACAGGAGAATTCAGTTTGTGTTTAGATGCTATAGTGAAAAAACTTCCTTGGAATCCCAGCTACACATCATCGCTGCTATACACTGACTTCTCTGGAAAACTTGATTCAGGTGCCTTCTGAGGTCTCAAAATCTGGCTAGAAACTGTTTCAGAATTGGCCCAAGTACCAGGTAACGCTCAGGCCCATCTGTCACAAGTGGCAAAGATACAAACTTGTAGATGGGACAAGTTCTGCTGTGTGTACATAGGAGCTAAACAGGCTGTTACAGGGAAACTTAGCTCTGGAAGCTCTGGACAATACTCTCCTCAGTTTTACTCTACCTGATTTGAATGTGCCTAGTGAGGTTTCCTTCACTTTCCAGTGACATAAAGCAAGAGCCCCATCAGGCTCCCAGTCTCTTCCCCACCCTGAAGCGCTTGCAGTAAACAACATGAAAGCAAAAGGCCACACAGTCTGGCACTCCAGGTACTGGTTAATGTAAATGTTAGCATTGTTGGTAGCTGAGAACAGAGATCTGCTGTGCTTTGAGTCCTTTTGCCTTTGCTTTGGAAACCTTAAAGCCTCCAAAACGTATTTAATGTTTCCATTAGTTCTTGGTACGGAGGAGGAAATGTGGAGCACTGGCAGGAGGATGTAGCTCCCAGTGCTCTGAATCAGCAGCTCCAGGACAGATTATTTCTTTGAGTATAGGCACAGGCAGAAGTGATTGGCAAGCTGGGGCCTGCTCTAGAAATTAGGGCGTGCGACATTCAAAGAAATCTTTTCATCCCAAAGGACTTCTGTCTACTTCCCAACACACCCACAGATATGCATTACAGGCATCTCATTATATTCCCTTGGAAGGCAGCCTCTTCCAGAGAGGAGTATGGCAGCTTTTTACAAAGGTGCTTTAGGGTGAGCAGCAGTGAGGTGCATCCAGTACCCATCCTTTGCTTTTCATCATCCCTTCTGTCCTTGCTGGCACCACCAGCTCCTCACCTTGAGAGAAACTTGCTCAAATCACTGTTCTTCCACCCAGTCCCAGCTGTTTCCTCTCTCATACTCTTACCCAGCACCTTTCTTTCTCTAGGACACCATCACTCTCTGGGTCTCACAACAGCCACCCAACCCAGCTTCCCACTCACTTTGTGTGTCCTCAAAGGGATGTGTCACTTTTCCCCCTCCCTCCCCTCACATTTTCTTCTGACCATCATGTGACCTTCCTTCTCCTTTGCTCACAGCCATCTGTCACATTTGGGTAACACCTGCCCCTCCTGGCACATTCTCCCCCTCCAGTGTGGGTTCCCTGCTTGTTTTGCAGTGACATAAGTCTTCTTCCCTGGACTTAGAAGGGCTTTCAGGCAGGACATTGCTGTGACCGGTTAGACTAAGCCTCAAAACCCTCTTATTCAGTTATAAAAATTTAAGTCATAAGCTCCCTGGAATCAGCATTCATTTCATTTCATCTCCCAAGAGCTGTTCCCTCTCTAGGTAGTCAGCTGTGTTCAGTCTAGGTGTTCACTGTGTCAGCTGTCCCATCTTGTGATGTTGTCCTCGGACAATCAGAGCCAGTCTCCCACTTGACAAACAGGGACATTGCCATAAAACTCTGCCTTATGGAGTGGTAAATATTTCATCTCTGGATAACACCAGCTTTAGAAAGATGAGAAGGAAGCTCCCAGTGACTAAAATTCAGCAGGAAAGAGGTGAATTGCTAAAAGCAGCAGCACAATTTACAGCAGTAGTAACAGCAAGCTGTGAGATATCTGGTGCAAAGCAGCAGTTTTGGGGTTTTCAGCACTTTGTGATCTCACTGTTTCCATTCAACCCCACCTGAACTCCATTACCACAGGACCTATGGCTATGGTTCCACAAGACAGGAAATTAGTAGTATGCTTGCTACCAGTAAAAAAAAAAAAGGCACAAACAAAACAAAGCCAAACCAACAATTGGTGTAACTACGTGGTGAGAAATGCTGAACCAGTTCATGCCCACTCCTTGTTGGTTTAAATTGGCTTTAAAATCTTACAGCCAGGCAGATTTTATGCTGGGTCAGGTATCATCCATCTTCCCACAGTCAGCATAAAGACTGTATCATGCCTGATCTGACTTGAGAGAATGTAATTGCATAATCCTGCCAGATCTTGGTGAAATGTGTGGTGCCAGGTATTCCAATGGTGCACAGACAAGTGTTCATTAGGCCAGCCTGCCTTCTGGAGTCTAGGTGGCAAGGAGTCTGCAAGAAGATAATTTTCTCTGCAGGCTGAACACACTGACAGTCCTGCTGACTTGTCAGCTTTGTGTTAAGTCTGTTGAGTCCTTTTCATGCTGTCAAAAGGAAACCTGTCCCATGAGAAAAACATCTGATGGAATGAAATTGTTACCGCGTTCAATCTTGTCCTCCTAGTACTGTATGATTTGGATTAATTTTCTCTTCACGTTCACTTTGTCTGGAGGTTGTGAAAGAAGCTGCATCAGTGATGTTAGAGAATGTTTAAATATGCAGCATATTTTTTAACAGGGATGCAAGTACAACAGACAGGAATTACTGAACAGAAAATTCTTCCTTTTGCAGTTCTGTCTGAACATCCCTATAATAATGGTTCTGCATTAATGCAGCTTTGGCAAGCAGATGGCTTCCCAACCACCCTGTAAGTTCACAATAAAACCGTGCTGTGTTCCGTGGACAGCTTCACCCATCCCTGAAACACTGCCAAAGCAGAGATAGCGGCTGCCTGCTTTTGTGAGAGGCCTTAGCAACGCCCTACAACACAGGGAGGCGTAGGGAGACATAACGCATTTGCAGTGGAATGAGCAAGGGACACTATGAAAACTCCTAATTTGACTGTAGATGAAGAGCAGTTCTTGGTCTAAGCTCACACAGTAATAAACTGCCAGAAGAAAGAGGCAGGCCCAGGGCATCTGTGAAATGAAAAAGGGGCGGGAGGGAAGAAACCAAAGCGAGGCTGTAATGCTTAAATTTAGTTACAGAATCAGCCTCATGTCTTCAGGTGTTGAACACCTCCAGCTCTGGCTGGGGCCAGGCAAAATGCCCTGAGTTCTCCATGCCATTGAAGAGCCCTCCAAAAATCAAAGCTCCAAACTAAACATTAAAATATTAATCTGAGACCTTGTTTTTAAACACCTTTATTAATAGCTTGCCCTTAGCATTTTACACTGTCATCCTGCTATCCAAATGCTTTTAGTAACAATCTACTCTATTATACACTAAAAGCAAGAGTAAAAAGTCAACCCCCTGAATCACATCTGTAGCAATTCTTCTAGGCACTGTGTGCAAAAACACCACCACAGTCAGTGACTCCAAGTAGAAAGCTGTAAGCAGAGGTCTGTCCCACATCATGCTGGGTGTTAAGGAACTATACAGCACTTGGGATAATTTTCCCCTCCTTCCCTCTATAGTGCTCTATCACTTAAGAACAGAATACATACACTTACACCTTGTTTTTCCTGCCAAGTACCTCCATACAGAGGAGTGCAGCTGTGATCAGTAGCACTGCACACAGGAGACATGTTTCTTGCTCAGCTGGGCACCAACAGGAGAGGTTCCCTAATCGACAGAGCAAGTGGGACAAACAAGGGGAGGGTGTGGGTTGGGCTTTTGTCCCAGCACGGGATGCAAATGAGTCCATGGTGAGGTTTCAGAGCAGTCAAGAACAAGTGTTACTCTCCAGGGCTTTGTTCTCTCTTTAATGGAGATATGCAGGACAGCTGGCAGGAGAATATCTCTGAACAAGCAAAGAAGCCAGGAAAGAAAGTCTGCTAATCAATCTAGACATTTAATGAAGTCCACAGGGACATTCAAGACTCATTGTATGTTACTGTAGCAGCTGGGAATACACAAAGCGTCCAAACAGATATTAATTTCCTTTTCTTGCTGGGTAGAGCAACATTTATTTTTGTTAATAGGAAAGAGAGGCTCAGGAAATAGATACCTTCTAAGTGCTACTGTGGATGCAGGCTTGATAAAGGATAAAAATCATGAGAGCTAAGAACTTAAAGATACTTTTGAACAAACCTTGAGACACAGGCAGATCAAAAGGCTAAGATCAGTCTCCCAAGTCCTCAGTTAATACCAAAACCACAATTACACTTTTTTTCTATACCTCCTTTCTTTTAAATAATCAGTTCCCACTTTTACTGAATCACTAAAAAGTGGGCTGAGTGTTGGGTGGAGACACTTTGCCCAACTCATCCCAGCTCCTATTAATACAACAGAGAACATAACAGTGACTGTTTCTCTACTGTCAGAGGGAAACCATCCATGTGCTCTGTGACAGGACATCACTATCGTATTACAGGGTAGCCTAGAGAGCCTGACTGTTTTCCCCTTGATTCTCCCAAGAAAAACACTGGACAAAGTAGTTATGGTACAATTCAAACATGAGCCAGCTAGACAAGAAAACATCCCAGTCCATGAGATTTGACAAGATTAAATGCACAAACATCTCCAAATAAAGTCACCCTGACTCACTGCTTCCATGATGAAAAAGAAAGCTGTGTAGCTCTGTGTATGAAGAATAAACTGTCCTGCCATGCCAGATGACTTCCAGCCCTGGCAGAAGTGAACATAAAGTGTGTGTATCCTCTCTTTAGCAAAGTTTGAGGGGGCATGGGAGGTCCCTGTTTGCACATTCATTGATCTGCTTGCAGAGGGACAGCTGACAGCCTGAACCCAGGCCAAGTGAAATGAGGTATCAGCATCGACTTTGTCCTGCTGCCACTGCCCCCAGCACAGGTTAGGAAGGAGTCAGCACACTGATCTTTGCAATTAGAGCAGTGGAGTAGAGCTCCATGCAGCCAGAACACCTAAGGTTAAAAAAGGCTGTTAATATGTGAAAGCGAGCAGGACCAAGTTTATTTCAGTTTTAAAAGACTGACTTGTGACTGTGTTTGAGGTCAGACACATGGACAGAGCAAGATACACAGCTATCAATATAATATATTGAATGCTCAGCAGGTCTTTGTCAAAGCTAATACTAATTCTGAATTCTCTGAAGTTCTCAGCATCACGCGTAGCTGAGCAAAGAGCCAGGGCCCAGCATTGCTTGCTCTTGTTAGAGGAGACACTTGTGTCCTAGTGAGCAGAAGGACACTGATGGGACAAACATCTGTCTTTCATTTTTGATTTCTGTAGATCTCATGGAAGAGAGCAGGGCAAAGTGTCCACATCCAAGAGCACACACTTTGCACGCTCATACTCTGCCACCCCCTTTTCCTGTAAGGAGCAAACTGTAATTGACCAAAACAGAACACTGCCCAGTAATAATACTTTGAAGTTGTATGAAAGTTCTCAGTGGCAAAAAGTTAATACCAATTTATCCAGCTGAAGAGAAACTTCACACAGGCTTTACTCCTGACATGAGAGCCAGGATTTCGCTCCAGTTTGCTTAGTCATATGGAAGAAAAGGCCAGTGTCAAAAAGCAAGATCAGAGCTCAGCTATCCTCCCTTCTGTAGTTCCAGTCTAATGCTTGGGATGCACTGGTTGCCCTCTAGGTTTTAGAGGGGACAGAAGGAAAAAAAGGAAGAAAAAGAAAGGGGAGCAGGAGGAAAAAGCACTGAACTAATTATCATGCATTTATTCATGAAAGCCAAGATTAAAATAGTATATTAAAGGATTTGAATGCAAATAGCATTTGCTCTGTCCTGATTGCCCGTCACAAAAGTGCAGCAATCTGGTGACTCAGATAACTCCAAATGTTGCAAAGCATAGGAGAGCCTGACAGAGCAGGGGGAGAGAACCAACCAGTCTCTCACCAAGACTTTAAAGGAGGTTAAGAAAACACTACAGAGCTAGGAAAAAAGGTAATTTTGTTGCTGTCATTACTCTTGTTTTAGGGACTTCACACACGCTGTTTATCATGCCCTGCACTGCTCAGAGGTGGACCCAGTCTGACACTGAATCCATTATCATTAGTCCTGAGGCACGTGAAATTTGAACCCACTGTTCCTGGCCTGAGTCTGCCTCTGGTGTTCACAGCAATGCTGTCTGCTAAGCATCAGGCTCTTGGCTAAGTGAGCACAAATCATTTGGCTTTGTGCACATGCAGCAGGTATGACAGGATGATTATCCTGGTAAGGAAGGATATTTGCATCCTAGGATTTGAACTGGATGGGACATAGTCTTGCACAATTAGACAAGACCTGAGATTTATTAAGCAGTGGAGATATGCATCTCAAACCAGTCTGGGTGCAAGTTCTGCAATTACCCAGCTTTCTACAGCCTTTGTAGGCTATGCTGATGGCCAGTCATTCACAAACTAGACCTCTCTTGTTGCCACATACAAGACTTCTGCAGTAGGTGTTTGACTACAGCAGTTGCTCCTTGATGTGCATTTGAATGAAGATCTGGAGCACAAGTTCAAGACTTCTTTGGGTGATCTCGTAATGTGTAGAGGACAAGAGCTGTCCTTAACTGTGTGCCTCGTGACATTTCCATGTGAAGGACAGTGCCTCATCTCCTTATCAAGCTACCTGGTCCACTGGGAAAGCTGCTTCCTTGCAAGCTTACCCTCAGTTAGGTACAGATACAGTTTGAGTACAGCACATAGGCTCCCTACTCCCATGTTTGCTGCATCTCTGCTCTTCCTCCCCCCCTTGCAGGTTATGACTTCGCTGCTGTACTGGAGTGGTTCGCGGAGCGGGTTGACCGCATCATTCTCCTCTTTGATGCTCACAAGCTGGACATCTCTGATGAATTCTCTGAGGTCATCAAGGCCCTGAAGAACCACGAGGACAAGATGAGAGTTGTTCTTAACAAGGCAGACCAGATAGAGACTCAGCAGCTAATGCGGGTGTACGGTGCCCTCATGTGGTCCCTGGGAAAGATCGTCAACACTCCTGAGGTCATCAGAGTCTACATCGGCTCCTTCTGGTCCCATCCCTTGCTCATCCCCGACAACCGCAAGTTGTTTGAGGCAGAGGAGCAGGACCTGTTCAGGGATATCCAGAGCCTGCCCCGCAATGCAGCCCTGAGGAAGCTGAATGATCTCATCAAGCGAGCACGGCTGGCCAAGGTGGGTGTTGGTATAGAACCTCCAAGCATTCGGTTTGGGCTGTCTGCAGCATGCAGCCTATGGAGAAGCGGCTTTGGCCGGTTCAGCTTGCAGAGCTGCTGGATCCTACTCTATTTCCATCCCATTTAACTCAGGCCCAGCATCTGAGCTCTATGCCAATATGGGAAGGAAACACCTCCTTTGCTTGGTATGTCAGTCATGGCAGGCCAGAGTGAGGAAGATAACTACAGGTCAAAGGAGGTAGCACTTGAAGGGATCTGGAAAGCAGTTGCTCTGTGGTAGCAACTTGAGAATTAGGACCAATTCAGTATATCAGAATCATACACCAAGGGAATTGATAAACTCTAGGTCTTTTGCTTCACACATTCTCAACCAAGAGAGATACCTGTCTTATATGGATGCAGAGGAGGTGGAGACTCACACAAACAATAAATAAGCCTGCAGTATCCCTGAGTATTTGAAATTAGCTGAAAGAAGCCCCTAAAAATACATAAAAGAACCCCACATCAGTTGAGAAAAGATATCAAAAGATCCCTCAAAAGCTTTCAGTGCAAGGGTCTTCATTTCAAGAAGAAATGCTTGGTTCACCAATAAAAAAAAAAAAAAGCCAGAATGTTGCATAAGTTAAGGACCAGTATTCGTACTAAAACATTAAACCTGTATGTTTGGACTGGAAAGGGACTGTTGCCTTGAAGGCTGTGGCCAGTGGAAGAAAAAAAACCCACCACTCCCTCCAGAAAGCACATATGAATGTCACTGTCTGTATGCTCAGGACTATACCTTGTTTTCACCTTATCTCAGCACAGCCAGAGCACACAGCTGAGCAGCATTTAGCCCTGGAATAACAATCCATAGGTCCGGGCAAGCTGAGGAGCTGAGCTTGCTCTTCAGGGTGGGATAAGATGGAGTAGAGTCCTAGGCACAGATACTCTGCTGATAAGAGTTTTCTGATGTGCTATTTAACATTTGCCTTCATTCCATATAATTTAATTCCCTTCAGGTCCATGCCTACATCATCAGTTCCCTAAAGAAGGAAATGCCCTCAATGTTTGGGAAAGACAATAAAAAGAAAGAGCTTGTTAACAACTTGGGAGATATTTATGCCCGGATTGAACGGGAGCATCAGATCTCACCAGGAGACTTTCCTAATCTGAGAAAGATGCAGGTAAGCAGTGGCATCTTGGCAAAAATCCAAGGAAAGAGCATTAGAGTAACTGCAGGAAATACAACAGAGCCATTGATTGTTGCCACCTGTGGGAAAAGCCTGCTGTAATGTTGAAATGTGCCTTTAAATAAATGCAGGCTATATTTGGGCATGAGCACTTCTTACACACAGAGCTCATGTGAAGCATTACAGCTTCACATTCATTTCTCATATCTTTGCCTGAATAGCACTTTACAGCAAATGATTTCTTCTGGTTTTCTTTATTTTTAATTCCAGGTTCCATTTGCAGATTTTTCAGGCTTAAGCATACTGTTAATTTATATTAAAAGGAAAGCTGTGTCCTGAAAAGCTACACATGCCACATTCCTCTAGAGCTATATTTGTCTTCTACTTTACTCTTTGTTTCTAGAAAGAGAGATGGGAAGGTGTGAAACTATAAAGCCCCTTTTCTATTTTAAGCAGAGAAGCAGGTTTTCTGTTCTGCAGACCTGAGACCTGGGCCATTGTTCATGCAAATCAAAAACTTCAAAGGACCTTGGATCAGAGCCTTGTATTGTACGTTCAAGCAATGCTGGACACTGCTGCATTGCTGCGTGGCTTCAGTCCAAGCAGAAACCTGTTCTGAGTTCTGGCTGCTGAGGTTGCTACTAGTTACCTATGGAAAACAGCATTTGCTTATATTTTTTCTTTTCTAAAATATATTTTCCGTAAGTTGTTGAGTATGAGATCCATGGAGTGTATCCAATAGGAGATCTCATCCACTGCTTGTTAAAATGCATGTTTAAAAAAAACTGTATCAGTCCAGTAGGAGTGAATAGTGTGGATTTAATGAGTAGAGGGTGAAAGATAAAGCATTTTGCAGCTAGAAGAGAGTTCTCTGCAGGCCCTACTCAAAGCACTTTTGCGTAGCTGTGAAATTACAGAATCTGAGCCATGCTGTAAAGACATGCTCACCACCTCTTAGAGACGCGCTACTGCCTTAATGGCATCTGAAAGATGCACTGCATGGTGATGAGTACAATGGTCTTTTGCCAGGTGGCATCTCCTTCCTAGAGTGCAGAAGGGGGAGGGAATGTCGAGCACTGGCTGGAGGATGTAGCAAGAGCCACACAACCGGTTTGCCTTGAACTATTTGGTCATCTTCTGTAGGACTTAAGAGAGGATTTAAGTAAGAGCTAAGCCAGCCAGGGAGACCCCATCCCATGCTGAAAGCAGGGCTGTCAGAGGAAGGAATGCCAAGCTCCCCACTCCTCTGCAGTAGCAGGGTTTTGTGAGCCAAGCAGCAGGCAGGCATCTCACTGTACACCACTACCCCACCACGCACGGCCATGTCGCTCACCTCTTGCTGTGTTGTCCCATTTTAAGGATCAGTTGCAAGCCCAGGATTTTAGCAAGTTCCAGCCTCTGAAGAGCAAGCTGCTGGAGACCGTGGAAGACATGCTGGCCAACGACATCGCCCAGCTCATGGTGCTCGTCCGCCAGGAAGAGTCCCAGCGGCCAACCCAGATGGTGAAGGGAGGAGCCTTCGAGGGCACCTTGCACGGTCCCTTCGGCCATGGCTACGGAGAAGGCGCCGGAGAAGGGATCGATGACGCTGAGTGGGTGGTGGCCAGGGACAAGCCCATGTACGACGAGATCTTCTACACACTCTCGCCTGTCGATGGTAAAATAACTGGTGCCAATGCCAAGAAGGAGATGGTAAGGTCTAAGCTGCCCAACACCGTGCTGGGCAAGATATGGAAACTGGCTGACATCGACAAAGATGGCATGCTGGATGATGAGGAGTTTGCCTTGGCGAATCATCTCATTAAAGTCAAGTTGGAGGGTCATGAGCTGCCAAACGAGCTCCCTTCCCAT
Organism: Eulacestoma nigropectus; assembly: GCA_013397775.1. NCBI lineage: Eukaryota > Metazoa > Chordata > Aves > Passeriformes > Eulacestoma > Eulacestoma nigropectus. The sequence continues at coordinate 49,850 of VZTE01004039.1, read as the reverse complement.
CTCCTCCCTCCATCCAAAAGGAAAATAACAGAGTGAAAGGAAGGTTACAGGGGAGAGGGAAAGGGAAGGGGAAAATAAAAGATCTAGGAAAACATGTTTACTTAAATTATACCTTTAGATGTGAGATCACGTTTGGATTTATACCCACTTTGCTGTATGAAGAACAAAGCCTAAAGCAGAACAAAAAAGTCCAATCCTTCATGATAATATGCAATTAACTCTTCCAGTGTACTGTCCCTGCTTTCTAATGTGTAGTCTGTAAATATGAAGGTAAAGAAAGGATGTTGCAAACTAGGAGACTGTTAAGCAGGAGTAGAAGAAAACCTGAAGTGGGCTGCATTTTTGGAGAGTGGAATAGGCACTAATAGAAATCTGCTAACTGCCAATATCACTCCTGAGCTTTGGCTGCACCTCCTGCCTTTTAATGGGTCTTGCAAACTTCAGGAGACTGAGATCTTGATAGCAAAGAGAAACCACACGGTCTTCAAGCTATTGGCCAAAATAAAGAGCATTTCCTAATTAACATAAGCCCACACTAAAATACTAGATACTAAACCCCAGAGTTCAGAACTTGAGGAACCTTGATTCACCGTTAGATGCAAATTTTACAAACATTCCCCTGTCCTTAAAGAAAAGTACATCAATAAAATCTGAACGAGCTCTGAACTGGGCAGCTGGAGTTCCTCATTGTTCACTGTGGGACAGGCACTCAGAGTTCCCAATCGTCGCTACCTCCCATTCAGTCCCCAGGGGAGATTTGTTCTGCAGGCACGGCCAAGAGAACCAACCTCCAAGGGAAGCAGAGGGAGGGGGCCCTAGAGGAGGGCATCAGGTGGGTTCGAAGGAAGGAACACCGCTTCCAGGCTCACCTAACATTTCACAACCAGTGGGTAGTGTTTGCTCTTTGAACAGTGGTGGTGTCTGTGATCCCTGTGAAGTGACGTGTTTGCTCTCATCGTGCACAGTGAAAGCTGCGAGGCCCCATTCTCACTGTACAGATACAAACCCCACAGTCAGGCGGATCCATCACAAGGGCAGAACACACGGGGGCACTGGGCAGAGCTTGCTCTGCTCTGTGCCTCCACAAACCTAGCCAAGGTGTCAGCCTTCACAGGCTCTCCTCGCCACACAGTAACACTTGATCCCCTCCAGAATTTCTACCCTGAGCCAAGAGACCTTCCCCAGTTCTTTCATGCTCTATGAAATTTTTGTTTTCAAGACCCACTTTTAGCAGAAATCCCTCAATTTCCTGTTTCATTGCCTAAACACACACGTGCGCGCACACTCTTCTGGTTTTTGTTGTTGCTTTGGAGCAGTGTGTTGTTCCAATCCTGTTGTCACTTTATATAAGCTGAGCTCCTACTGTGATGAAAAACCAAGATAAGTATAACTTATTTTATATCTCTTGTGTTCATATTATATAGAGAAATATATTCTGTGTATGTAGGATGTGCTTATTGCAGTACATTTATCACTTGTCTTAAAAATTAATGCATTAACCTTTTTTGTACCCTGGTCCTAAGACATTATTAAAAAAAAAAGGCCAGATCTGTCTACTTCTTTACATAGCAAAATGAAATGCAGCTGAAAAGAAAAAAAAGCTTATTTTTAAGTGCAACAGAGGGAGGAGGTTCCTTATGCACGTTCCCAAATGTGCATGTACAGATCAGCCCAGCTGGACTTGGGTGTGCACTGCTGAATGACTGGTTGACATCTGCAACATCTTTCTCTTTTGGCAGTCCAATCACAACCTCCGTGCTTGCCAAAGGAAAGCAAGAGGAATTGTACCCGTGATTCACCTTGTTCAGTGTAGGGCAGAGGTAACAACCAAATTTCAGTAGAAAAAGGAATATATTGAAGGAGTTTCTTCCTGCCAGTCACAGATGAGAATGCTGTAAATTTATCAAGATATGGAAAGCATGCAAAAAACCTCAGTCTTGAATCTTACTGACTAATTCTACTTCTGTCTTCATTGCCCTTTCTTTTCTGTACATGTTCATGACAGTGATAGTTATCCCCAGAGTGGGACAGTGAGAGGCACCGAGTAAGACAGGGAGAGCAGTTTGGATAGTCCTGGGGAAGCACTCAGAAAAAGGATGTGAACTGTAGTAGTTGGCTGAGTTTCCATTTAGCATCTGTAAAGGATGAGAGAGGGGTGAGAGGAAATCATAGGGTGGAGAGCGAAAGCAATAAATGCAAATTGAGGGAAAAGTCAGCAAACTGTGTCATTCCAGTTCAGCTGCCCAGTAACCCCCAGTTTAACTGTCATCACAGTACACATCTGCCAAGGCTGTCCAGGTCTTCCTGAGGAATTTGCATCCATCGGACTCCAGCTGAGGCTGAACAGAGCACCCTGAATCAACCCTACCTCTGTGTGGGCACAACTGTCTGATAGACAAACATAGAGCACATTGCTTATGCCAATCATATGCTGAAATTTAGCTCCTTAAAAGGCAGAACATGACTGGTTCTCTCGAAGGGGATGGGAGAAAGTGAGGTCTGGTAGCTTTTTCTTCCCTGTACACTCCAGCAAGGTGCTCAGGTAGCCAAAAATTCATTGTAACAGCAATCAAAGAGCTTTCAGGGCACATTTGTGCCTGATTGTTCGTGCATTCACAAACCGAACCCCCAGCCTGTTGTTAAAACACATGTAGCAGGTTAGTTACCACTGCCTGACCGCAGCTGTGCTACAGACTAATCTCAAAGAAGGGCCCACTGTTAAACAGGAAACAGATTTCCTGTGTTGCTGGTAGCAGCAGTTACCCCCACACCGTGCTGGGGTATGCCAACACGTTCCACAGCTCCTGCCTGCTCCACACATCATGTTCTGTCATCCCTGTGCCAGCCTGTCGGGACGTCCCAGCAGGATTGACCCAGAAGGGCCATCAGGACCGCAGCACTGCTGGGTGGGGTTTGCTTTCAGCACTGCTCAGGAACCACTTGGTGCTGTCAGAGCGCAGCTTCCCCACTCGTGGTGGGGAGAGAGAGGAAAAAACAACCCCAGCACTTGACTGACAAACACACCGTTAGTTAATAGGATTGCACCGGGGTCTGCCAGCAGGGCAGGAGACAAAGCAACCCTGCTACACAGGGAACAGGACAGCTGCCAGGGAGGCTGTGTTTCCAGAGAGGCAGGTTAGGAATAGTCCTTGTTAGATAACTTTATCCAGCACGTTTCACTTTTGCTAGGCTCTTCAGGGAATTTAAAAACAAACAAACAAAACACTAAAACAAGCACCAAAACCCCATGTCAAACCTGAAATGCCCTGAGGTTGTCTCTACAAAAATACATGAAATCTTGTCTCCACTTGGGCCACGAGAAGGTGTATGTATTTCTCCATCCCCTTCCCAGACAGAAGCTGCACATGCACACAACCCCTTTTTTTTTTTCCCTTTTCCCTTCCAAGTTACGACTCCCTGGGCAATCCCAGCCACCTGTATTGTTTCCCACATCTGTGGAAGGATGTGATTTCCCAAGCCCACCAGGACTCCGGGCACTGCACGCAGGCCTCCAGCCAGGGCATGTTCCTGCCAGTTCACAGAGCCACGCTCCAAAGGCAGTTATCTGTGTCCAACAGTGCTTCCTTTTTCCAAGAGCAGTTCTCAATTACTGAACAAGATTTCCCCAGGAGGTTATACAGAGGAACCGATTCATTTGTTCTGTCTGTGGGTGGGGGATTTTATCATGTGAACATACCACTACCACTCACTTCTCTGATCCTCTCCTGTCCTTCTCTACCCATCGTCACACAGAAGAGCTTTCACAAGGTCAGAAGAACAAAAAGGTCTTTTTTTTTTTTTTTTTTTTTTAACCCCT
>VZTE01004039.1:0-46009 GCA_013397775.1 Eulacestoma nigropectus | reverse complement strand
AAGTAGAAAAAAAAAAAAGTTTTTTTTTTTTTTTTTTTTTTTTTAAACCCCTCTAAGTAGGAACTGCATTTGGTCTTCTCTCTGGGAAGGATCTAGAGCAGAAACAGCTGTACCTACATGCTGTATGGGCTAATATTAGAGTCTCTTGAAAATTGAATTCTCTCTGCTGTGGAACATGACAGGCAGATTAGATCAACAGTGCTATACAACCATTTATTTGAAGGGAAGGGTAATAATTACACTAAGTTCCCTGAATAAGGTTGCACAGGAAGTGTGTAGCTTAGCAAAAGGCAGTCACTTCTGGGAGCTGGAATTTAGCCAGCGTGCTGAAGTTCAGAGGGATTTTTAATCAAACGAGAAAGGTTAGAATCAGTTTTTCCATCACCCTAAGTTCCAACACAAACTTCATACAACAATGAAATTCAGATTTAAGTCTGGAAACTGTTCTTTTAAGTTGTTATCCTTATTATGCCTTAATGCTTTGTCCATATGACAGCAGTCTTTGGTTAGTGAGCAAAAGTAATGGGTTGTTTGACCTTACAGAGAGGGACAGTGTTCTACAAGCCCAGCTGGAACTGTGGACAAGCTCCTCTTAGAATTCACCTCGGATCACGCTACACCTCTTACATCATTGATAGTTTCCACCTCTGCTATTGTTTATCCCATGTTTCTTTTATTTTAGAGAGAAGCTGTGGCTCCACGTTCAGGCTTTGGTAAATCAGGGGACATGATACACTCTTTAAGCCCTTCCTAGATGCAGAAATCTTCAAGTCCTTCAAAGCCTGACAGGTGGGTGGGAACACTCATGGAGAAGAGCACTGAATTATTCCAGAGGAGCAGCTTGACTAGGAACATCCAAGTTATTTTTGTGGAGTTTTCATAACATAGCATAGCATCTATTATTTTCTGGTCTTTCCCTTTCCTTCCTTGTGCTTATGAGCCTTTCCCTCCTCTTCCCAGTCTGTCCAAGGGTGGGGGAAAAACAAGGCTTAGTTTGGAATCTCAACGTGCTAAGAAGTTCAAGGCTAGTGCATGCAAGTCAATCACGGTGTAGCTTTCCAGCTCCTTTGGGCACTGCTGATAGAGTAACAAATCCAGTATTTAAAGCAGGCCTTTGAAACAATTCCTCGGTGCCTGAAGGGAGAGAAATCCCTGCCGAGTACAGCACACGCCGTCCATGGCGTGCCCGTTCCACTGAGCCCTTCCCTGTCAAACACTGCACGAGTTGCTAGGTTTAAAATGGGCTCCTCTCCAGCTGCTTACGTGTCCTATAAACAGCCGTCAGCGAGGCCTCCATTAACGTCTGCAGAAGACGTGAACGCGGGAGATATTTATAGGCCTTGGATTAGATCGCCCTCCTTGCCTGGGCCATTGCGCGAACAAAGGGCGTGTGCGTGGAATTCCTCTCCTTACGCCACACAAGTTCGCCGCAAGCAAATGCCAACTAAAAACTCTCCCTGAACAGCTTTCACCCACCACCCTACACATTAATTAGCTAAGATGAGGATCACAGAAGCTCCTTATAAGGTGATGGCAGCACAGAGGCCAGTAGGAAGTACAGCTCCCAGGGAAAGCTCTCTGGCTGTTTTCTGACCTCCTTCAACCATGAGTTTTCAAGGCAGAGTTTCAGCAGCGTTGTTCCTAAAGACAGTGGAAAGGTATCAAAATGAAGAGTTTGCTGCCTGTCTGCCTACCACATTTAAGCCATTCACAGAACAGACTAGGAAGAATTCCCTGCATCCTACCATCTTTAAAGCTTCCATGTCCCACAGCACAGCACAGTTCAGTTGTATCAGAACTGTGAAGCTGCAGTCCAAGCTGGCAGCTCACAGGTATGTCAAGTTTTCAGAAGTAGAATTGCTCCCTAGTTAGGATTTAAATATCCAGTCCCTCACTAGAGAGTTCCTTCGTATGCCCAGCTGGGAATTTCAATTCTTCTGCATGCACAGAAAAGGTCATAAACAGCTTAAGCTTCCATAACAACTAACTAGCACCCCTCAATCCAGTTCTAGCATGGAACAAACCCTTGGCAAACTAGAGAACTTGCACCATTTGCCACCAAGGGAGATTAGTTCTCTAATTAATACCATCTTCAATGACTCATCATGCCAAAGGGATAAAAACACACCAATGATCATCTTCTCTGCCAAGAAATTACAGTTTGCAAACTAAACTATAAAAAGAACTGGTGGCATTTTTCCCAGGTCCCACCAGCAGCCACCAACATACAATAGCAAAGCACACCTAAAGCCCTTCTTCCTTCTCAGCTAAGCAAGGCTTCACTCTTCCTTCTGAAATTAGGCACTCTTGCAAGAGGAAAGGAGGTGATCTAGTGGTTGCCATTTAATGCTAGTCTAGAGCTTTATAGGCTGCTCAGGGGCAATAGAAAATCCAGTGACCGGAAGAACAATTAAGAAAGAAGTTTTACTGCCCAGAGACATCTCGCACGTACAGGAGTGGAGATCATTGCAGAAAAAGAGTTATGCAAGCAGTGAACGTCAACCCCAAGTCTCACAGGAAGCATTAATCAAAAAACCCATGTGGGTCAAGTACTGATGACACACTGGGACCTGGTTTTTAGGGCCTAGTTCAAACCTGCTTCAGCCTGAGGCAGGCAGTGCATGGCATACCCAGCAAGCAGCTCTCTAGCCATGTGCTCTGCTTTACCAGCTGTAGCCATCACGTACGGCCATGCTGTGCAACACAAGGGACTGAACACCTCAAACATCCAGGCCCACAGCAACCAAGCCATAGCCCATGGATCTGACAGTCCCACAGCTGTCTGTGCAACCATGTGACCTTTATGGTGGTGGGGTTTTTGCAGGGGTTTGGGGCTTTTCCCCCCCTGTAAACATTGCATGGGAATGGAGACTGATGAGGCAGTGAGGTTTGGCAGCAATACTTTCCCTTAAGCTCTGCTGATTGAATTGCTCCAGCCCTTTCCTTGCAGTATTTTCCCAGCCTTAAATGCTCACTCTGTTTCCCATATCTGTGAGGAGCGAGGACTCTGCCAAGCTTCAAGCACAGCGCTTCAGCAGAACAGCACAGAAAAGAGACCACATGCTGCCTATGAAGTGGCAAAGCTTAGGCTTGAACAGCTTTTTCCTCCCCCTCCATCCTCTACACAGCTGAGTCAAACCCCAGCAGCACCACATCATCTCAGGCTCGGTAGCATTTCAGTACAGACCCAGGGGCAGAGTTTCACATCTCTCTTGAGAACCTGGAAGGAGCAGTCTTGGGCTTTGGTTGTGGCTTTTCTCAGACATTCCACTTCTCAAGGCCACTCTCTGTCCTTCCTCTCCCACAAGGGCTTTGGGGAAGTACAGATCTTCATCCAACCTGCACTGTGGGAGGAGGGGAGAAAAGGGCTTACACTGGCAGCCCAAAAGCCTTCCTAGACGGGCAAGAGTGCTGTTGCTTGTCCTGTAGCCTCTGGAAAAAGCCAGTCCATGTACGATCCCAGCAACACAGCAGAGGTGGCTTCCCAGCACAGCCCTCAAAAGAAGCTGCCAAAGGCACAAAGAGGGTCTCAGGGGTTGAGAGGTGGGACTGGAAAACACGGGAAACCTGCTAGAAGTTGGCCAAGGTGCCGTGTCCATGCAGCCAGGGCAGGCTGGTGCAACTAGAGCTTGTTGAAACCAGGCCATGCCTCTATGGAGGGCCTGTCCAACCCTCCTGGAGAACATGCTCTCCCACAGCAGGAAACATGGATGTCTCCTCCACAAGGGAGACAAATAAGCCCAGCAGAGCAGTGGATGATAAACTGCTAACGTGACAAACAAGGACACTTTGTCCTTTCCATCTGCTTCTCTCCCAGCCCTGGAGAGATCACTTAAGGTCACTAATATTTCTAAGGATCCGCTTCCGATGGGTCGCCTCGCTCATTTCACTCCATTTCACAGAAATAAAGGCGGCCTGGCGGCCTTTCACCACTTCCTTTCAGGAGGACAGAAGGGAACAAAAGCTGGCGCAGTCCTGCTGAGAGCCGTGGGCCATCGTTACGGCCCGAGAGGCACGCGCCGGCTCCAGCCCTTTCCCTTGTCCCCGAAGGGAATTTACTGGTCCAGCTTCTCACTGCAGATGTCAATGTCAGAACTGTGATTTACATAGAAAGGCTGCCAAAGCTGGGACAATATAGGGCTGGTGGGCTCACCTTGGCCACTAGGAGATCTCCTGGGAAAAGAGGATGTTCAGACCATCTTCCCACCTGGCTTCCCACCACGTCCACAGCTGGTCAGAAACAGCCAATTTTTCCCCCTCTGGCTAAGGAAATGCCTTTCAAGGACCCTACCACCCTGGCTGGAGGTTTGCAATTCTGCCACCAAACATGTCAACGAGCTTACAGCATCAGTTATTCCTGAGGCACCTCAAGGCAGCAGATGCAACCTCATCGCCTGCCCCGAAGTCCTTCAGTGGAAAGAAAGGGAGGCGAGCACCTCCTGGCCCTGCAAGAAGCTGCTGACTCCAGCAGGAAGGAGCAGCCAAGAGGCTGTTTCCAGAGAGACTGGCTGCTGTTATCAGCTCCCCAGAGATGAGTGTGCAAAATACCTGGCATATCATACTCCTTGGATCATTTGTATTCAATTGTATACCCAAGAGGGAAGGGGTGGGGGGAAAGAGGCTCTTGACTTTTGTCCAGGAAGAGGAGATATGACACAAGGAGAGGAAGAGTGATTTTTTACAGCCCCAGCAAATAGCTATTTACTTCCTAATGAAGTGCCAGTGCAAACACTGAATATAGTCCAATGAGTAAGAAAGGCCACTGATTACTGGGTTTCAGAGAAATGTTTTCCAATGCCCTGTTAGAAAGGTAAGTGCATATTAAAGGAGAAAAGTGGGTTCACACACCACTGCAGTCAGTATGCTGTACCTCTGTGTATCAACAATGCTTGGCCAAAGACTTCAAGCTATCATGGAACAACCTCATTTCCCAGAAGTGTGGGACACAGAGTGCTCTGGGTTTTATCATTTCAAAACTGGAAGGTGAAAAAACAAAAAGGGTGAATCTTTGTATTCAAAAGATCTGTTTAAGAGAGGGATGTCAGCCCAAAAGCCAATAGGCACAGCTAGGTTTCAAAGTGCACTCACTGTCTGTGATGAGATGGAAGGATGGAAACGATTCACCTCCCTGATGTTGGTTTCACAGGGACTCCTCCAGCCACAAGGCAGCCCAAAACATGCTAAGAAATGCATTGCTCCCCAAAAAAGCATCAGTCCCCATACTCCCAAAGCCTGGTCACACCACAATGTATTTCTAAATGCAAGGCCGGAGCCCATGGAAATGAGCTCTGCATCACTGGTGGTGCACAGTGAGCTTACCCAGGACATATCCCATCTCCTCTGCACAGCCTCGCTGCCAAAATGCCTTTAAGAATTTGGTCATGGGTTACCCACTCAGAAATCCTCTTTTCTCTTCACGGCCCAGAAGCCCAGCTTTCCAGACAAAAGTTTAATGCTTATTTAAGACATTAAGCAAAAAGATTTGCCAGCACAAACTAAGAGATAAACAAGCACTTTAGTCAGCAATCAACGTGACAAACACGATAACCTGGCAGCAGCACTGCACTTCCTTCTCCACATCATGCCTGCTCCATATAGCTTGGGGGACACAAAATGCCTCTGGTGGAAAGATCCCCATCATGTTGGGTGACTACAGGAGTGACAGCAATCCACAATGCACTAGAACAGACACACCAGGGCACAAAAAGGCAAAATAAAAAGAATCACTGGGCCAGGAGCCAGAACTGTTCAACACAACTACCTGGCAGGTTTGGGATACAAGCTCCTGATCTCTCTGCATAAAGTGCATACACACAGTCTTCAGATACTTCTTACTACATTGCATAACACTGTTTTCTTTATTTTTAAATCCAAAGACACTTTGCAGGAAAAGTGTTTTTAAAGAAATTATTCTGGACATGAACAAGTGCTCTGTTTTGGAGATGGGCACACCAAAACTGGGACATGAAAGAGAACCAGACAACCCCCTCTGACAGGTTTTAATAGCTTTTAGATAGATTTATATATGATTTACACAAAGACACCTGCACACATTTAGAATTCAAGCACACAGAACTCCATAAGGCAATAATTTAGAAATTCCCCTGCCAAGAAATTACGTATTATCCCAAGTCCCTCGATTACTTCTGCTGAATAACAGTCACTGAACACTAAGCCTGTGCATTTTTTGAAGACACGGGTTTGCTTTTTCCTGATCCAAATACAGAACAAAAACAGGATCATAATTTACCATAGAAGACAATGAAAATCTTATCGTTGTAAATATATGTAGTGAGATAATACAAATCCTGTTCCTTGGTATTTCCCCTCCACCCTCTATTCCTACCACTACTCCTTCCAGCTTTAGGGCCTCTCCCCTGCTTGCATGGAAGATTGACGCCCATCTTAAAGCCATAAATTACTCACAAACAGCTACTGAAAGTAGCAATGACCGTAGGGTAACACTTCCACAAAGCAATAGAGCTTCCTGGCAAGCTGATAAGAGTTTCCTGTTTTGAGTCTTGGGTTGGGTTTTTTTCCCCTCTGATAAAAATTTGACTCTCAAAACATCTCCAAAAGGAAGGACTGACAGGTTTTTTTTTTTCCCCCCTCCTCCCCTAAACATGTTGTGTTGCAAAATTTGTTCTCTTCTGCTGAATGTGAAATGGGGACCAGGTTCAAGAAACTCAAGTGCACCAGCTGAGACAGCAGGTGAGAGAAGCACATGGAGTCTTTCCCCAGCTCAGGATGATAACTGGCCTTGGAGCCCACCTTTAGTCCTGCCCTGCCCTCTCACCTCTCAAGTTCTGCATGTTGCACTCTGGCAACACTCACAGTTTCTATCATAGGCAAAAACCCCCAAAATCTCCAGGGACACGAGCTCTGTTATTTACCCCTCTTACTGTGGTGGCGTGACCCCTGTCACCTCTGGGCACCTGTGCATGCCTGAGGAGAGTGACCAGATGGGCAGCTCGTTCTGCTTTTGGCTCACCTGCCCTGTGTCACGTGGGGGACCTCGGACACAGGTTTGCATCTGAAACCCCAAAGTCCCCAGCGAGCTCTCCTGACACGCTGTGTTGCAGCAGCCCAGGGGTCCCGATGGCCTCCATGGGAAGCCCACTCCTTTCCTCACCTCAGTGCACCTCCTGGACCTGCTGTTCCCAGTTTCTGGGGTCAGACCGTAGGTTCAATATCAGGGCCAAACAGACTGTATCAAATAAAGGAATACCTCTCTTTTACCCCTTCCCTGTAGGTGATGTCCTTGCTCAGGAAGCCTCTTACCCAAGGGGTTTTGGCAGAGGATTCACTCACATACCCCTCCCAATCCCAACCCAAAGGTGTTCACGTGTACCTCTGTTTTCACTGGCCCCACATGCCTCTCTTTTTCAGAGGTAAGAGAAAAATCATCGGACAGGCTTGATCCAACATCAAACACGGATACACGATATCCCTCGAAGCACCGCAGTACCACACAGGATTTTAACACTCAATCCCCAAAAATCACGTCTCATTGAAAGAGAAACAACCAGCAAATTTAGTCCAGAAAATGAAATAAAAACAACTTTAAATGCTCTATTTGTCCTCTACTATGTAGTCCCTACCCCCAGGAAGGACAAGGGCCAGGCCAGAGCCCCCCAGCTTCTCCAGAACAGGAGCAGCCTGGACAGTTTTTACAGTGATTGCAAAGGGGCAAAACAGCAAGGCGATGTTTTACAGCACAAAACCTTTTAAGAATAAGCAAGATAATTTTACACACTGAAGTTCAAACTAGACTGCACCCTGCGGAGGAAGAGCAGCCAGTGTTTTTTTCCAAATCAGGCTGGGCACCATTTCACATCACTTCTCCTTTAAGCCAAATTTCATCACTTCACCTTACGGTAACAGGCAGAAGTGAGAAGCACTTACACAACACAGCAGACATCACAGACCTGCATTTCTGGGGGGCTTTCAGACATTCACTTTCCACTGCATGCAAGTCACGTGCAGTCATTCACACACACAGGGCTGCCCAGAACAATTTAATTGCTTGCCCACGTTAGCTGGCGAGGCTGAGAGGAGCTCTCCACACATATCCACTTCAGTGCACAAGAAGGAAATGAAACAATGCTAGAACATTAAATTTCAAGAGATGCAACTGTCCAGGCCAGCCACAAACAGGAGCAGTGGTCAACGCTGCAAGTCTACCTTCTCTCAAAACCAAAAAGCCATCTTCTAAAAATGACACCACAGCTGAGACAACCCAGGCAGCTCCCTCTAGCCCTAGATACTCAAGAGTATCCAAAACCATCACCAAATGCATTCTCTTCCTTCACCCTCCCTCTCCTTCCCCAATTTCCCTACCTGTTCTCCAGGTGCTGTTCCCTCTCGACAACCTGGCTCTCAGCAGCAACCCAACACCACCATTCTCTATCCACCCTTTCAAACCTTCCTGTAATTTCACTAAGTAGGAGGAGACCAGCTCAGGTGAAGGAAATTCTGCTCTCAAACTCCTGTGCACCTGACAAACCAAGGCCCCTCTAAGCACCTGCAGGGGTCTGGCTAACTCAGGCTGCTCTGCTCAATATTTACTGGGATTGGCTCTCCTGATGGAGGTTGAAAATGCCCTCAAATACTTATTCCAAGCAAACAACCTTTTAAAATATATTTTGCAGCCAAAGGCTCAGAGTGAAGCTTTGTTGCAGGAAAAAAAAAGCAGACAGGAGGTAGGTTGAACATATAGATATATAGATAGATAGATATACACATATATAAAATGTCAGTGTGGTCAGCCAAGAGATCTGCATCTCATGATTCATTTTATCCAGTGACTTTTCTGGATCCAGTTTAATTGCTCTTTGGAAGCCAAGCAAAAAGCCTTTTGGTCCAAGGTCCAACACAGAAAATTCTGAAATTAGCTGCCTGACAGAAATGCTGATGAAGTGCTATCAGGGCCACCTTCACTGTCCCTGTGGGATTTGTCTCAGTGCCACCCTGCCCCACAAAGCTGGTGAAGCTGGTGCAGCTCAGAGGAAAGTCCTGAGCAAGGCTCCAGCTGGCAAAGGCCTGAGATGTCGAAGAACAAAAGCATGGCTGCAAATGGGCTGCATTTGTTGTACAAATCACAGTGGTCATGAAAACACACAGCCACAGTGCTCTTCTGGCAGTCGCTTCTCAGTGTTGGACTGCAGGAAAGGAAGAGGTTTGGGGATTGTGGCTTAGGGCTTGGTTCATTACTACAGATCCCAGGGAACTTTGTAAGGCAATGCTCAAATCCAGACCAGATGTGCCAGTTCATTCCCTGTGGGTGAGCAGACCCAAAGATGGAAACTCGGGCAAGACAGACCCTCACGATGCATCAGTACATCTTGTGGTAGCACCTGGATGCAGAAATTTTGGACAGAGAAAGGCCTGGGCTGGACAAAGGTCAGTGAAGCTGGCAGGGCAGTCGGAAACTGAAGAATTTGGCTCAGAAATATGCTAAGGAGCCACATGAAGAAGAGGCAAAGGAACCTCTTCCTGCTTGCCCAGAGCACGGGCCTTGGCCACAGCACTGATCCAAGGCAATTGATTTAAGCCACGCTCATAGAGCTCAGTGAGAGGAGAAAAGCCCCAGAGCAGAGCAGATCCCTCTGAGAGCAGCCAGGGGCAGCAGGATCCTTCTTGTTCACCGTCGGATCCTCAATCCAGGGAGCGGCAGGAGCCAGCCATCAGGGGAGAAGCTCCAGGTTTAATTTTAGCCTGCACCCACAGAGCATATATTTCCCTTTTATTTTTATTCTGAACTCCATGTAAAAATAGGATTTCCTGCTGCCCGATAAGGGATTCCTGTTTTTGCGGCAAGTCTGCCTTCTTGGGAAGCCGGTGCCTACGGGGTTATGGATGGGCGCCTCAAAGCACAGTAGCCCAGCTGAGGGGGTCGTTTGGATAACATTCGGGATTTACATTGTTCCTGCTCGCCTTCAGGGAAAAAAATAAAGTGGCTGTGCCCCACTCCTCCGATGAATCACCACCAAGTTTAGCATTCCGGAACTCTGTTTTGGAAAATCTCTATTTGCCTGCATATTTTTAGTAGGGGGGAGTTTGAGTTTGCATCCTTCCCAGGTAGATTTTTGTCAGTTTGCCAGGCTCCAGGGAGGCGTATCCTGCTTTGTGAGCCTGGTCATCAACCGGGAGATAAATATAAGCACGGAACAGTCATTCCTCCCACCCTTCCCACTCCCCCATGACACAGCTCCCACATTGCCCAGCACACCCACGCTCCCCAACAGCCCCTGGAGCTGCAGGGAGGAGCAGCACGTGTGGACCTGCCTCGAGGGGCTGCTCCCCACCTCTGCCTGTGCTCTGTCACAATTTCAGGACAGGCTGTTTCGAGCCCAAATGCCAGTAATTGTCAGTCTCCTGTAATGCAAAGGCATCACTCTTCTTAGCTCCACCTGCCCTGGGGGGTACTCACACACCAAAAACTTACTCCAAAGCCACCAGGGTCACTAGCATCTTTTATGAAAGGAAGAGCACTGGCAAGGGCTCTGCTGCCCACCAGCTCTTATTTTCTCCTTGCCTGCTTTTCTCTGCGACCAGGGAAGAAGTCTTCAAGTGCTAAAGGGAGATGTGCCAAGAGGAACATGAAAAGGAATTTGTGCATTTGCCTGGTACTGAGCAGAAGTTTCCCTCAACCCCCAGCAAGCCGTTCCTGTTGGCAAGCGAGCAAAAGGGAGTGAGAGTTTTCCTTGAAAATAGGAAAAGTGCATATTTTTTCCTTTTAAGAATAAATCTTGATTCTCTCGGTGGGACCGTGGATGTCAAAAATGTGGCTCCCAGGACTGAAAGCAGCTCTGGCTGCAGCCCACCCCCAAGACACCCTTTAACATTGCAGGGAGCTGTCAGAGCGGCACAGGCCAGAGAGGCGTCCCTCCTCCTCCTCACACGGGTTTGGATCCAACAGGGCTGTTCCCAGGGACTTGACCTCACCATGTGAAAAGACTCAGAAAATCAGTCTGGGCAAGGACAGCCCAGTTAAAAAATGTCCCTTTAGGTCAGCCTGAGAAATAGCACTGCTGCTATTGCCCAGGGCAGGGGGCAGGAGCTGTCTTCGCTGGGGAAACTCGAGTCTTCAGAATGAAAGGATGTGTTCTGCAACCACGGGAAGCTTCATGCTGACTCCTGCATGATAATAGGCAAAGTGCAACCACAGGTCTGACCCTCACATGGATGTCTCAGCCCAGCTCCCAGGCTCATTGCCATGGGACCTGCAGCACTTTGGTGTGCACACAGGGCTTAGTTGGCTTTCTAAAAACCATTTGTCCTGGTACAAAAGTTGAAATATTTGCCTTACATAAGACCAAGGGAATGGAAATGTTGAAGTACCAGAGAGTCACCACTGCATCACTTTCATTAATCAATTGAAAAGGGAAATGTAAGCCTTCTAAGAAGGCATTAACAGCTGTTTCTCTTGTTGGCAGAGCTCTACAGCCTGTGAGTTTCCAGCCCAGCACCTTACAGCACAGTGATCAGAGGCAGGACTGAGCCTGCCAGGGATGGAGCTCTCTGAATTTATACCAGGGGTATTTATAGAGGCAGCTGGCACTGGCAGCTCTCTGGGGACATCAGCATGGTCTTCTGCAAAGGGGCTGCTGGAGATGCAGTAAGAGAGTAGGAATGTGCTGGAGCAACACCAAACTACCAGCCAAGACTCCAAAAAAAGCCTCAGGAGTACCCAAGAGCCAGGTCTCAGGGGCATTTCAGTGCTCTGCTCCAGTTAAACCCCATGGGCTGGGGCACCACTCCCACACTGATCCCAGCACTCAACAGCTGGTGAAAGTATTGTTGAATCATCTATATTGAAAAAGATCTCTAGGATCATCAAGTCCAACAATTAATCTGCCACTGCCAAGGCCACCACTAAGCCATGTCCCTAAGGGTCACATCTACATGGCATGGATTCTACAGCACCTTCCCACCTCTTCCCTGCTGGTTTGCCCTCCCTCAGAGGCTGAAGCAAGCGGTGGATGCCTGCCTGAGGGTGTTTTTCCCAAGGGAGTCAACCTCTCCATCATTCATCTTTGTCTCCATCTTCACCAGGAGAATGAGCTGAGGATGCTCAACCAGGGTGCAACAACCAGATGGGGTCACAAGCTCCAAAAAGCAAAACCTGCTGCCAGGTCTTAGGTAAAAGTTAACAATGGTGCATCTGAAATCTGTTTCCAAAGAGCTCCCCAAATGCATTTTGTTCCCACACCCTGCATTCACAGGAAATAAGTGTAGGGTAAGATGAAGGCTTGTAGAGTCAGAGGGTTGCAGGGGTGAAAGAGCTGTTCTCCCCTCCTGGGTCTTTCCTTTAGGCACAGAGGTCCCTGGTCCTCCATTTCATGGCTTTCCTGGCCCTGTCAGCTCAGAGTTTCATTGCCTGCTTTTGAATTCAGCACTCAGGGCAGGTGGAGCACCAGAGCATGACTTTTAACAGCTGCTGCATGTTAAGCACTGGACCAGGAAGCAGAGCTGAAATCCTTTGGGCTTTTTCAGACCAAAACTGCCACGACTCCCAGATCTGCGGCTTCTTTAATTGTGGCCTTGTGTGAAAGGATGGTGATTTGCTCGTTTGCAATTTTTTTCTTCTCAAGTGGTTTTTCAGTGTTTCCAGGACTTTTTATTCATAACATCATGGTTTTGTTCTGAGGAAATGTGTGCTGCAGGTGACAAGAAGCTGCTTCCCTGGTCTCCAGCCTGTTTGGAAATATTTAAATCAAATGAACTTCAGCATGTATGGGGAGATAAATATCAGAGAGGAGAGGCTGGGGGACTGGTTATTTCCACAGAATGAAAATAGATGCAGAAATGCCCAATTTACAGACAGAAAAGATTTACTAAAAGAAGTAAAATAATGGTAGGAGGAAGCAATTTTTGGCTGCATTTGCCAACTTTGAATGAAGGAAGAAAGCCACTTCCCCTCTTACTTCTTCCAAAAACTCTGGGGAAAAAAAACAATAGGAAGAGAAGTTTCTCTTTTCTTCACTCTTAGGTAAAAATAACCCTGAAGAATTTAAAAAAAAAAATTCTGACCAATTTTGACATCAAGAAATGGGTGTTGGACCCAGCTGGAGTTACAGATAGCAGTGGAGCTGTGAGCTCCTGGCGCTTTCTCACAGCACCTGCCCCAGGATGAAGCCAGCAGAGCCACCCCAGGAGCTGCCAAGGCTCTGTGAGCCAAGAAAATTCCTCTTTCCTGACCTGTTGCAGGGCCATAGTGCCTCAAGTTCACTTGTTCTTCCTGCTGCCTGACCTTTCCCTGTGGGACAAGCAGGCAGTGCTTTCTGCAAGTGAGTGATTTAACAAATAAATTTTTTAAAAAAGAAGAAAACTGTTTTGGGGTAGTTTTTGGAAGCTTCATGTTGTGACTTGCCATGATGGGCTGCCCAGCTCCTGTGAAAACACCTCAGGTGTGCATTTGGTTTGCAGCAGAGGGTTGGAATAGAAGAGATGAGGGCAAAGCAACCCTCAGCTCCATACAGCTGGACAATGGCAGGAGGCTCCAAAATCCTTAAGACCTGGCGTCAGTACAAGGGGAACCTGTGTGTGGTGTACCCCAAATGAATCCTGTGCTCACCTGTGCTCAGACAAGGCTCGTGTTGAGGCAGGGGGCTCTGCCAGTCCCAGGATAGGGCTGGACACTGATCCTCACTGGCTCAGCCCCGGAGTTGCTGCCAGTCCTGTTTGCAGCTGCTAAATCCCATTCATTGCAGGAAGGTGTGAGGGAGCCAGAACAGATGGGGACACCCAGGCATGGGCAGCTGAGTGTCCCTGGGGGGCTCAGGCACCTGATGCCCGGGTTAGGGATGGTGGGAGCTGAGCAGAGCCAGCCCAAAGCCCTGCAGCCAAACCCTGGAGCCTCCTGTCTTTCCCCCATGCCAGGAGGGGCTGAGCTTCTGGGAAGAACACAGGAAAGCAGAATTTCAGTTTGTGGTTCACATCCCACAGACTCCAAAAACAACTTGTTGGATGGGAAGTCTGATGAGGCTACCTCCCAGTGCCCACAGCCCCACGTCCCAGTGGGAAAGAAGGAGGCAGCAACGTGGGGCTGGCACTGGGGACCAAGCTGTGCCCTTCCTGTGCACCTGGCCTCAACCTAATGCCACCAACAGAGAAAAACCAGGCATCTGTGCCCCGCCATGCCCTCCCCATCTGGACCACAGCGCCAAGGCCATCCCCACACATCCCAGAAGTGGCATCAAGAGGCTTCTGGCAGCCACACCAGGAGTCCATTTGTCCCACACCATCTCTCCCCAGGAGAAGTAGTAGATGTGTCATTTTCCTTTCACAGGACACGAGCGGCCTTATCCAAATATAAACAACCTGGGAGTATTTGCCGGCTTATTGTCTGGACAAAAAAGTAAAACAAACAGACCTTAAACCCTTTTCCCCCTGCCACTTCTGGTCCGGAGTCAGGGCCGTAGGCTCCGGAGTTCCCGAAAACATCGCTCATCAGAAATAGCATCCTATTAAACCAGGTGTGGAGGTAGCCCCAGCGAGCCATGCTGCCACCTCCTCCTCCGCAAGTCGCTGAAAAACCAGTCAAGAGATCTCTGAATATTTAAAGAGTTGCTGTATGGAAACAACCAGCAACCAAGAAAATGTGATAGCCTGCAGTGCCACGGGGCAGTGCTCCCTTGGGCAGAGGCCAGGAACAGTGGGCAGATGTCTGGGTGCACCCTCAGACAAGTGCAGCTTTCAGGAGCACCAGCAAAAGCCAGTCCCTGGGTCAAAAGCTGCCGAGAATGCATCCCCCCACGTCCAGCCACAGACACGTGTGAGAGCTTTCCTCACCTGACCAGGCAGCGGCACAAAAAAATGACACAAAAAGGGGAAAATGCTGCTGTAAACAAAGCAAAAGTGCTTCTGCCCCAAAAAACAGGGCAGGCACAGGGTGCCTGTGAAGCCTGGGGAAGCCACTGTGCAGCGAGAGAGTTGAGGCACAGGAAAAGAGGACCCATGGGAGACACAAGCCCAAATCCCACGAGATCCCCTCTTCCTTTGCCCATCTCCTCCCAGCCCACGCTTCCCCTTCCCATCAGGGACTGCAGCAGGAGATCAAAGTCTGGTTCTAGCAAGTGATGTTTTACATCAGAAGTTTTCTTCCCATCATCCTGTTTTTCACCACCGGCAGCTCTTTTTCAGGAGATTTTGAGATGTTTCAGACCCCAATCTCCTCTGTGCTGTCCCCAGCAATGCTGCTCTGGCCACCCAAGTAAAAACTCTCCCACCTCTGTGAAGTTGGGGGCCAAGCAGAGGCTTTGTCCCCATGTTGGTGGGGTGGAAAAGTGGCTCCTGAGGGCTCTTTCAGGATCCCTGTCTTACTCAGGTCCCAAAGGGAAGAACAGTTCAAAGAGCAGAAGTGTCTGCATGAAATAAAATTCACATTAAAAAATAATTGAGACAGAAAAGGTGAAGGACTAGATTGTCCAAATTACCACACATGCATGGGCATTGCCTGGTTTGTCTGGGAGCACTTTGGGTCTCTCTGATGCAGCGCTAAAGAGGGAGCAAGGCCAGGAGGAGCTTGGGACACAAAGCAAGGCTGAGATCTGGTTGGAGAAGCACTCAGTGGTAAAAGGTCCTGTGCTGTTCAGGTGGCACCACAAAGGACATGCTGGGATGGAGGTGATGGCCGCTTGTCCCATGGCAGGTGATGGGATGGAGGCAATGGGATGGATGACTGCTGGTCCCGTGGCAGGTGATGGGATGGAGGCAATGGGATGGATGACTGCTGGTCCCGTGGCAGGTGNCCAAAGGGAAGAACAGTTCAAAGAGCAGAAGTGTCTGCATGAAATAAAATTCACATTAAAAAATAATTGAGACAGAAAAGGTGAAGGACTAGATTGTCCAAATTACCACACATGCATGGGCATTGCCTGGTTTGTCTGGGAGCACTTTGGGTCTCTCTGATGCAGCGCTAAAGAGGGAGCAAGGCCAGGAGGAGCTTGGGACACAAAGCAAGGCTGAGATCTGGTTGGAGAAGCACTCAGTGGTAAAAGGTCCTGTGCTGTTCAGGTGGCACCACAAAGGACATGCTGGGATGGAGGTGATGGCCGCTTGTCCCATGGCAGGTGATGGGATGGAGGCAATGGGATGGATGGCTGCTGGTCCCGTGGCAGGTGATGGGATGGAGGCAATGGGATGGATGGCCGCTGGTCCCGTGGCAGGTAATGGGATGGAGGCAATGGGATGGATGACTGCTGGTCCCATGGCAGGTGATGGGATGGAGGCAATGGGATGGATGGCCGCTGGTCCCGTGGCAGGTGATGGGATGGATGTGATGGCCATAGCCCCATGAGCATCCTTCCCCTGCACAAATAGATCCAGACATGTGCTATTTTTTTTCCATGAGATTCCCATCTGCTACTGCAGACAGATAATGGCTGTAATCCCCATATTTTTTTAAAAGTTGAGTCTCATTGAGTCCCTTGGTTCCCCCTTCCAGGAAAGTGCCCTTATTCTTAATAAAGCAGGGAGAGAGGGGTCCTCTGGATGGGCACATGGCAGAGGCTGCATGGCTGCCTCGTCCTCTCCCCACCACCGTTAGGTGCTCCGGTTGATGTGGGCCTGGCTGAGACAACGCGAAGTTTAACAGCTTATGGAGTAATTAAGCAAAGCCTCTCAATATAGCATCACTAATTAGACGAATCCTCCCTGAATTACCAGTAGTTCATGGCACCCTGTAAAATCCCCGTGTAATAGCCTTAGAAAACAATGACACTCAGCGCTGGCTTTCGGCCACACAGCTCGATGGCAATTGCAAAGCACTTTGGATGTTCATGAATGTGCTATTTTTAAAAAAAAAAAAACAAAAAAAAACAAAAAAAAAAGAAATCTAAAATGTACATTTCCCCCAATGACTCTGCTCCAGGGTGTATTAAAAGCAGCACCTTGACTCAGCCTGCCACATAAACATCCTGCTGCCCCCGGACAGCCCAATACTGTCTTCCTCCCAGGATGAGGAGCTGAATAAGAAGTGACAATCACAGCTCCTGCCCGCGGGAAAACAGGAAGCGCCAGAGTTGTACAACCACTCCAAACATTGTCCTACCTGCTCCACTCCTTGGGTGCAATGGGAACTTGCTTTTCTTTCCTTTCCTTTCCTCATTGCATAACTATTTCTGGTCCAGTGCTGCTCAGTCCCAGGATGCTGCTGCGTGGGACGGTCTCTGCGGCCTCCGGCTTCTCCTTGCCTGCCCAAAGCCAGCCTGGTGCTCCCTGTCCAATGCACAAGGACAAATGTCCACCTTCCTAACCCACTGCTAACACTGGCAGCGCTGAACGCAAGCACTGGAGGAGATGGAGATGGACTCAGGGTGCTGGGCAGATCGGCTCACCCACATCTGGCAGGAGCCAGAGTGAAGAAAATCCCAAATCCCACCAGAAAGCAGCTGAGTTGGCCAAATTTGGAAATGACCATGAGACTGAAGGAGCTGATGCTTACACATGGGCTCCAGCTCCTGCACTGAAGTGCTAAACCTCGTCCCTGAGAGTAACGTAGCCCTGTGGGTGGGTGATGGGGTGTGTGCCCCCACCCTCAAAGCAAGCTGGGCAGCCAAGGTTCTCCACAGGCACACAGAGAGGAGCTCTGGGAATCCAGGGATGCGATGCAGAATCCCCAGTTTATCCACAAGTACCCGCTCCCACCCTTGACTTCTTGGGTTGATTTCAAGGAATCCTTCCCCACTCAGTGCAATGCATCCCCAGCCAGCAGCCTGGCAGCCCTGCTCCCAGGGCCATCCTTCCCAAAGACCAGAGGCTTTCCACGTTAAATGATGCTCTGGGAGCAAGGACGCTTGTTCCTCCTCTGACTGCTCCCACGTTTCTGCTGAGAGATGGGCCCAAATTGGCTTGCAGAACACAGATGTCGTATGCAAGTTTCCAAACAAGAAGAGGGATGAGAAGGTTTCCTCTCCGCTCTTCCTTTCCTCGCAATGTAAAAACATCCCTCGCCAAATGAGGCAGTGTTTGCCATCACTTTGCAAAGTTCACATTCCCACAAGGCAGGCACGAGGAGGAACAAGGGGGGGAACCATCACATCAGTGCCCGCAGGTCATGGCCACACGAGACAATACTTCGCAAAATTTGGAAGCGGGAGGAATGCGGGAAGGCTGAAGAGGAGGATGTTTATTAACACATAAGAATATCTCCAAAGGGTCTGCGTCCTGTGAGGAGAAAAAGGGAGCCCAAGGCAATGTTGTTCAAGATACTGGTGGGGAAAGATCTGGAAGTCCTTATTCAGGCAATCCTGCTGCTGGTGTAAAGAAAAAGAGAAGGGCTTTTGCTCACATTCATGGCAGTGAGGGTTTTCCTAAATTACGGGACGCTTTATGTAAATTCTCCAACTAATTCCCTTGTGCAATTGCATTAAATAGTAGGATGTGAATGCATTTCCACACCTGACTCAGCCTCCGTGCCCAAAAAGGCTGCTGTCTCCCTACAAGTGTACAGCAGGAAGCCTTTCAGTCCAAGAACTGCAGTGTCAGCCTTGCTGGCTGTTGCTAAGTAGTGAATGGAAGGCAAAGAGGGGAAGCCCAGCAGTGAGTTTCAGTGTCTACAGACACTTGAGAAAACTTTTCAGCACCAAAAAAAAAAAAAATTAAACAGAAATCCCAGGGGGCAAGAAAAAAAATTCATTTAAAAATCACCATTTAAATGGCAGATACAAGTTAGAGGAAGGAGATGAAACCCTGATGTAACTCGGTAAGTTCTGTTTCCTTGCAATGCAAAACAAAGGGGGTTTTTCCGCTGTTTCTTTCTGCCCCTCAGAGAGAGAATGTCTCTTTGCCTTCACTTTATGAGTGTAAAATAAAAATCAGCTGCATTTCTCCCTACCCACTGCAGCTGCACCTCGGCTCGCTGGGGCTGTGGTTGGGACAGTCCCTGCTGAACCATACTGTAGTGCAGGAAGGCACGGGCTGCTGCCACCTGCTACACCAAGAGCTCCTTCTGCCCTTCTGTTTGTTGATCTCCCTGCAGTCCCTTGGCCAAAAGGCCCTCCTCGCTCGGGAGCTGGCTCTGCCGGCAGCCGGGTGGGCTTTGGCTGCAGCCCCCGCAGGGCTCTGCTGCTCAGGCGTGGGGCCAGGCCGCGGGTGATGCTGCCCGAGAGCAGCTCCGGCAGCTGCGGAGGAGAAGCCCTGCTGAGCACCAGTTTGGTCACCCTAAGGCCTGCCGGGCTGGGAGGAGCAAGATTAGCACGACAGCTCAAATGAAAATGAGATTCTTCTTTTGGGAAGAGAAGCAAAGCGTGGCCACTCGCTCCTGCCCCGGCACATCCCCAGCTCTGGCTGAACCGGGCTCCTCCCAGGGTTGGGGGGCAGACTGCAGGGACACATCCAGCAGGGTCCAGCCACAAGACCTGGAGGAAACATCTCCTCCTCGCTGTAGAAAGGCTTTAAAAGGCCCAAATGAGGCCACGGCAGCTGTGAAGTTCATCCCCTGTGTCGCAGTGGGGAAGGGCTGACAGAGCCCACATCCCTCGCCTCCACCAGCGGCGGGCAGGGCTTCCTCGGGCACAGAGCACCCTCTGCTGGGAAAGGCACGGCTGTCCAGAGGAGAGCAAATCCCCCCGTGGCACAGCCCTCAACAGCTCCAGGGAGGTGGGCTTCCGTCACACGGGGTGGCTCCCCGGGGAAGGGGAGGAGCAGCCCATCTGTTTGCCCACATGTGAGCACACCCCGGTTTTTTTGTATAACGGGGCCTCTGCGCTGCCCGGTGTCTCTGCAGCAGTCGCAGATTTTAAACAGCGAAAGGTCACAAGCAGCAGCTCAGCGCTTCCAGTGGACCTGCCACATGACACTGGCTGTGCCCTGTCACCTCCCCTGCCACAGCTTCTGCCTTAAAAAACCCCCCAGCACCACAGAGGCAGGACCATGGCCCGGCTCTTGCTTGTCCAGCCCCAGCCGCTCCCCACAGCAGCTTTCCCCTCAGCAGTGCCTCACTGAGGGCCAAAAACAGCGGGGAACGGGGAGTATCAGGGACATCTTTCCCCACGTGGCTCTGCAGGACCTTGCACAGGAGTGGGGACGCAGGACTTGTTCTTCACAGGCAGCACTGTCACCTGGCACGGCACAGACACTGAATAAAAAGGCAGATTCTGCCTCAAAACCTCACGCTGTGAGCGCAGGCGGGAGGCACCTGCTGTGCCTCAGGCCATTTCCCTGCCCCGAGCCGAGCTGCTGCCCAAACAGTACTTTAACCCAGCTCTGGCTGGGTGTGTTTAAATAAACACAGGAGGTTCCCCAACACCCTTCCTTCGGGTCCCAGGCTGCTCACCGGCA
Source organism: Eulacestoma nigropectus (assembly GCA_013397775.1). Classification (NCBI taxonomy): domain Eukaryota; kingdom Metazoa; phylum Chordata; class Aves; order Passeriformes; genus Eulacestoma; species Eulacestoma nigropectus. Next base: position 25,723 of record VZTE01004039.1, on the reverse strand, counting down.
CTCGGCACCCAGCACACCCCAGAAATGCGCTTCCTTCCCCGCCTCGGCCTCTCGGCTGCCCTGGCCATCGCCGCCTTCCTGAGCTGGAGGCTGCTTCTCCAGACCCCAGCACACAGCCAAGGAGGTAAGGCCTGGCCACCACGGCGGTTCTGTGCCATGGGGGAAGCGACCTGGAGCTTCTTCCAGCGGGTCTTGCTGGGCAAATGCCTACAGGACAGAAAACACCCTTTGCACGGTGTTTGTGGAGAAAGCCCTTGCTGTGGGGCCCTGCAGCTTTATGTCCTTAGTGGGGTCGTTGATCTCAGGTGTGCTGGGGAAAACAGGTGTCAGGCTGCTGGAGGTAACTCCCAAATCTTTGCTAGGACAGTGAAATACTGTTGGGAAGGCAGGAGGGAGCAGGGGCAGGGGCATTGGTGATTATTGCATTTCTTGCCTAAAAAATGCATCCCTCCCCTCCAATTCTCATCATTCCAGGGCAAAGTCATCACTAGATTTTGCAGACATTGTCATTCTGGGGCTGGGTGACTTAAAGAGCAGCTCAGGATAGCTTCGGGCACCACTGTGTTTGTTCCTGATGTCCTTTGCCTAATTTTAACTGTGCTTCTCTGCCCTGTACAAGAGCCTCCCCAAATATTTAACTTCCCAAGGACCCAGAACAAACCATCAAACTGTCTCCTCAGGGCTGCCAAATGCCTGCACTGAGCAGATGAGGCAGATGTGCTGCTGCTAAAGAAAATAAACTAACAAGGCAGGCATTAATCTTCCACATTCAAACCCACTATGGCCTTTTCACATCAAAAATAAGAAGACAGAAAAAAGCAAAGCTGAAATTTGAGAAATTAAACAGACTCTCATACAGTCTTTGCGTTTGCTTTTGCCTTTTATATTTGCTTTGTTGTCGTCTCACTTCTATTTGCTTTTTGCTTTTTATTTGCTTTTGCCTTTTTATCTACAAGAGAAAAAATTTACGTATGGGAGTGATGCAAGAAGTGATGTCATTTGGATCCCTAAATCACCCCAAGCCATCAAGAATAACCCCTTACTTTCAGATATATTTGATAGCTGATGTCAACCCATTAACAGATGCAAAAGCATTTGCAGGATATTGTGTATTTGTAGCTACAAACCAATTTACTACTGCCTAGTCTCTCAAAATATTTTTGACTCTTTGGTAAACTCACCTCTGAGATATTCAGTTGCTTCAAGCAAGGAGTTAAAAGCAAAAATTAGGATTTAGTGGAGAACAGGGCCTGTGGAATAAATCTATGGTTGACATCAGTCCTCAGGCACAGTGATTTGGGGAAAGGGAGTCTGGGTGTCCATAATCTTGCATGTTCACGGGGACAGAAACCCCTTTCCCAGCAAAGCCAAGCTCTTTGCCAGACAGGGCTGGTCTCCCCTCTCCTACCCTTCTTCTTTGTCCACACTGAATCCTTTCCTCACTGGAATAACTGGAGAAGAGCCTGCTACAGCACCCTGCGCTGAGGGTCTGGCTCGGGGCACTGCGTTCTTCCCTCACCCCTGTCTCCAAATGGTGTTTCCCAGGTGACCTGGCCACCAAGGCAGAGGAGGGCTTCACTTTGACACTGGACACCTTCCTTCACGTCCAGCAGCTCAGGAAGAGGAGACTGAGAGCTTTTTGCAGCCAAGCAGGCAAAGTCGCCACGCTGCCGAGCAGCCGGGACGAGAGAGCCTTCCTGCTCCCGAGTCTGAGGGTGAACACCAAGCTGGACCTCCTGTACTGCCAGGTGCCATCAACAGGGGTGGAGGAATGGCAGCAGCTTCTAGAGAAGCTAGAGGAGGCAAATGTGACGCTGCCGGCACTGCTCCCCTACCGCCGGCTACACACTAAGGAGACACAGCTGAGCAAGTTCAACCAGACGGAGATAAAGGCCATGCTGGGGTCTTACACCAAAGTGCTCTTTGTCAGGGACCCTTTCCACAGGCTGATCGCCACGTTCCTGCAAGGCATGGGCATCAGCCCGTCCTTCAGCAGCTTCATCCAGGAAGTCCTAGACAGTGGAATGCACAACAGCAGCGTGGCTTGGAAACCACTGGTCAGCCTGTGCCGGCCCTGCCTCATCCAGTACGACTATGTGGTGATGTTTGGCTTCCTTGGGCAGGAGCTGGGCCACCTGCTGCGCCGGGCTGGGCTGCCTGTGGGCAGCCTCCTCCCTGAGCTCACTGACAGCCAAGTGCAGTGGACCTACAGGTGGTTGTCAGAGCAGATGTTCAGCGAGCTGTCTGCCCAGCAGAAGCAGAAGCTGTCTCATTTCTACCACTGGGACCTTGCAGCTTTCCCATTTTCTAGCAGTTTCCTGTCAGAGCGCCCCAGCACCGCAGAGACCTGGGAGAAATAGCCTGCATGGAGGAACTGTTTCAGAGAGCATTAATCTAAAAGCAAGTGCTTCAAGATACTGACACGCCTTTGCTTCCCAGCTGCTTGCAGTGAGGTTTTCCGTGTCACAGTCCAAAAGACTCGTCAGAGAGCTGAGACAGACCACTGCCAGGGACAAGGGATCAACATGGTTGAATCATGTTTAAACACAACAAGAGCAGGCACTAGGGAAACTTGTTCCACTGGGACTTGGAAAACTGCATGAACTGAACTGTGATGGGATGAACCCAGCAGTTTGGGGTGGGGTGGTTTGGACCTGCTGCAAAGCACAGCAGCATCGCACATGCTGTGCCTGCACTGACATTCCCTATTCTGGGCTCCCCATTGGGCCAAGAGGTTTGGCAATGGCTTCTTCATGACAAATCTCCCCACGCAGGTACAAGAAGTGCTCCCAAAGGAGCATGTCACCTGGAGGCTGAGATATGACACAGGGTGGCACACCCTCCTGGGGAACCACTGGCAGTGTTCCCAATCTTTTCATGCTCAGGGAAGGTCAGTCGTTTGGTCTTATCTGTTCTGTGCAAACTGTTCCTGTTTTACAGCCTCATCTCCTATGTGTTTGGGCTCAAGTGGCCCCTGGGGATGGGACCCAATGCTTGCTCCTTTCACAGGTTTTGAGTTTGGCTCCCCTCCTTCCAGGGCTGACTCCAGTGGGCCAAGGCCAGCTTTCAGCTCAGTGCACTAGCCCTGAGACAAGGATGTGTCAGTGTGGACCAGGTACCAGCCACAGCATCAGACAGACTGCCTTCCACCTTGTGTCAGCAACTGCTGGGCCCTGTGGAGGTGGCTAGAAGCGTCAGAATGCACCACTGTGCTGCGATGGAAAACAGGATGTGGCTACTACAAGCTCCTGCTGGCAGAGAAGCACGAGGACTGACTCTGCTTTCTTTTGGACTTGGCTGCCAGCATGGCCAGACAGATGCCCAGTCTCTCCAGCTGGGCAGCCCGGAGCAACCACCCGCCCTCTCCCAGCTTTGGTCACTGAGCTGATCTGACGATCTGACTCACAGCCCCTGGGAAGGGTCTATCTTTGTCAAACAAACACCAAGGATGAGCTGAAGATGTCTAGATTTCAAGTCCTGACAGACTCTGACCATAGCATACTTGTTTCCAGAGTATTTAGCAGCTTTATTTTGCAATGTTGTGACATTTGCAGAGAATTCCACATACATTCATGATTCCAATTTGACAATGCTCATTAAAGAATGATAGTGAAAACTGTTGATTAGAACTGACCTAAAACAATTACCACAATCTTGGCCTCCCTCTCTCACAGAAGGCCATACAATTAATAGCATTAAGACATCAGATCAGTTGGGCTCCTTTCACACTCCCACAAACCCTTCAGCTGCAGTAATTACTATTTAAGTGCCATTATTGTGCGCAGTACTTTACAGTCTAGCAAGATGGCATAGTTCCTCTGCTGAGGCTAGACTTCTGGAAGAAGAAAAGCAGCAAATTTCCAATTACATGCCATCAAATTAGAATCTTGCATCCATGCTCTATTTCACTGGAAACTACTAGAAAAAGAACATTTTTCCCTTCATGAGTAGCTTTCCCTCCAGTGATGGCAAGCTGAGACCCCACACAGCGAGATGAGTGTGAGGAGATGGGACACAGCACCTTCAGGGGACAGTGCTGTGCACTCAAGGCAGGAGAGCTGCTCCTCCACAGCTTTGTAGTGCAGAGCACACCTCAAGGCAGGGATCTTCTCTTCCTGCCAGCCTCCCCAGCGGGTCCCAGTCCTTTCCTAAGGTGCCTGGCACTTAGTTCCACAGGGAAGCAGTGTATGAAATGTTCAGACATTGAGAGGTGGCATGAAAACCTCAGCTTCACATTCCTTAGAGTCCCACAGCACAGGCAGGTATGGCAATGATCTTTCTGTAAATTCCTATTATCCTCCAAGCTTCCCTTTTCCCTACACCCTCAAAACCAGTTTCTGTCATTACTTTACAACTCTGATTTTATACCATTGCCCTCCCTGGGTGTTTGATATAATTAGCATTCAATTCCAGCACACCCCAAAAGAGAGGTGTTTCCTCCCTCTATCAGCTGGGCAAGGGAATCCAGAGGGCCCCAAGCTGGGCTGGGCATGAGGGCCAGGGCTGGTGCCCGGGAAAGAATGGCTCACTGATGCTGCAGCAAAACTGGCTCCACAGGTCTGCTCTGAACAGCCTGCTCTGACCACTGCATGTACACAGAACTTGGCAAATATGCTTCCAATTAATTCACAAAGCAAACAGCAAAACAGAGACTTGATACATCTAATTTTTTAAAAATTTCACCTGACCAGGAAGTCACTGCGACCGCGTGAGACACAAACCCATCCTGAATTGATGAAAATTCCAAAACCAGGGGGAGAAAGAGCACCTGCTCATCCTGCTGGTGACATCCCACCATGTCCCAGGACCCTCACAGGCAGCAGGCCTATTGTGAACATTTGCAGCTTTCCCCTGGGATGACACTGGGAGCTCCTTGATATCCCACTCTGCCTGTGTCTCCCCATGCTCTGCATTAACACACATTACCTTTGTATTTCTCATCCTGGTCTGAATGAGCATGTCCAGCAATCCCACTAGGGGGAATTCACAGAAACAGAGCTGATACCAATCTACCGTACAGACTTTGTATTTTGCATCCCTCCCTGGACACCCAAGAATGTGGATACACAGGCTCCAATAGCTGTTCTTGCACGTGCATTATCACATTTTCTTCTCTGAGAGGTTTTTTACATATTACCAACTTTCAGGAGAAAACAAAAACGTGTTCTTGCCCAGTACCTCAGAGCTTAAGAAACTCAAATATCGTGTTTCAATTAATAAAACAATTACATAGCAAGCCCAACAGGCACAAAGTACTTTCTGCAACTCACATACACAAATTCCCTTCTTCTAGATGGTAGAACCATAATATTTCAGGTTGAGAAATAAATCTACACCTTTCCAAGCAATATACCCTGGAGTGCTTAAAAAAATATTTCACACTGAGCATACATTGTCCAGTCCTAAGATGGAGGCCAATTTTAAGAAGTTTGTATGTGAGCAAAATTTTATATAAGGAGTTACATCCTCTTGCACCATATTTTTTTGATGGCCCTGGGAGTGCAAAAAGAGAAAAAGGATATTTTCATAAAGCTGTGGGCCAGAGAAACAGATAAAAGTTTGCAAATGATAAGCAGGTACAGTATATAGCTGACACCATCTAGAGATAACGTGGTGCTCCAGTGTTGAATCTGACAGTGACAAAACCTGTCAGGAGGGATGCCCACCACTAAATCCAACATGAAAAATATATTCAATCCAGATGACACCAGGTCATCACACAGCCAGCACGTTTTTTAGACAAGCAGTCCCTGTAGCAAAATGTACCCATTCTCCTGCATTCAGCAAAACTAAGAGTTCTCTTGGAAAGAAGGCAAGGCCATGACAGCAAGGGATTGACCCTAGAGGGCACCCAGAGCCAGCTAATCCCCAGCTGTGTCCATCCTCCTCGTGCCCCTTGCTTAGGCTGGTATAAATTGCCTTGGGAACATCTATGAGCAAATTTCTCTGTTACTCCAAGGTCTCTGATGTCCTTTCCTATTTAAAGGATGGGGAAAGATGTGAAGGTGTGGGATGGGAAAAGTCTGTGTCAAACAAAGCAGCATCTTGCTGGAAGTCTTCTTGGTATATTTAGCTTTTATCTTTAATCACAGAAGACAAGGTAGCACTTGAACTAAGATCTCATTAAAGCCCTGGTGCAGACAAAGCAACAGTCTTGGGGTAAATCAGTTATTGGTCACATTTTTGCCTTTTCCTCTGAAACACTTTTGTTACACAGGTAAGACCATCTTCATTAGCCAACATCAAAAGTCCTGCTCATCTCCCTCTAGGATATAGCTGGCTTTGTGTGCAGAGGGAACACAGCAGGGTCCAGCCCTCAGCACCTCTTACACCTTCCCCCATCTCAGCTAGAGGACTCTGTGTCTGGGCTCAACACATTTAAGTCCTTTTTAGCATAGCATCACAAGGTGATACATCTTTTCCCCACAGCAGGGAAAAGAAGAAACAACCACCCTGCTATTTCACATTGGCTGGGAAGAAGCATCCTTGCAGCAATTTTATAGGAAACCTGTAAGATTTTTCAATTACACCTGGATAACACCACCTTCCACTTCATTTGAATTTACATCACAGCTATAATCTGGCAGCAATTCCCTCTCGTAGAGAAAACAATGATTGGACAATTAAATGTGAAAGCTCCATGAATCAGTGGGTGAGCCACATGAACACGGGTATTTTTTTTCTCTCCATTATAGTCCTACTGCCTTGTGGTTCCTCTGGTGTAAGCTCAGTTTCAGCAGAGTGCGCTCCTCAAACTCTCCTCTTACACACGCACACACCATGGCTTAAAGGTTCCTGGCTCAGCAGAAGGGCACTGTAAAAAGAAAAAAATAATTGAATTAGCAACAAGTGAGGGTCCTGTCCAGGGTTCACCATGTCCCACCACGCTGCTTTTGAGGTGGGTGACTTTGTACATGTGATGATATGAGCTCCTCTCCCAGTTTTTCCAAACACAGAGATGTCTGTCTCATGGCACTTCTGATAGAGGCCTGATGGTTGACTCTTACAGAGCCCTGTGACAACACTATGACAGAGGAGCCAGTGACAGGGATAACTCCTGCACTCCTTCAGATCAAGTCCACAGCCTCTAAGGAGACTCCTGTGGCCATACCAGTGAGGAGAAGGAAGTATTTGAAGGACCACTTTTCTCTCCCTACCTTTCTGAGGGATCCCACTGAATCACAGCATGGCCCTCACCAAATGTGATGATTCTCTGAGAGATGATAGTCAGGAGCATCAGGGCAAGCAGTCAATGCCTTTGTTCCACAGACAACACTTGGAGAATGGAATGGACTGAACTTCAAAGGTACTGTTCAGCAGCCCTTCCTGCAGTGGGAGCCCTAGCAGTGCTGGGCCATGGATTTGGCTCTCAGTTGCTGGCATGTGAAATGAAGGATAACACCCACGAAACAAAACCCATCTACTGAAGCAGGGACGCAGCCTCCCCATCCTGCCCTAATCCCAGCCCCAGGCCCCTGTGACTTCCAGGCACGCTCCCCATGGGGCAGGCTGGCCAGGGAGCAGACTGTGAGACCAGGGGCTGTTACCATTTTGGTGAAGATGTCCACACAAGCATTACGGATCCTCTCTGGGGTGGCAGGGCTGTCCAGCCTGAACACCTCTGTCAGGCCAGAGTCCTTCCTCGCTGAGTAGATGGCATCTTTAATGGCATAAAACACTGAGGCAGACAGGAACAGAGGTGGCTCTCCCACAGCCTAGACAGAGCACAAGCAAGAGTGAGGCTTTGCCTTCCAGATGAGAACCTCAGTCTACCAGATGTGCTCAGTGAGGAAACATGAAGCTAAAACATCCTCCAGTGTGCCAGGTGTGATCAGTGAGGAAAGACTGAGCTAAAACAACCCTCAGTCCATTTAAAGAAGAAACAGGAAGAAAACACAAGCTTTCTGACACAGCAAAGCCACTTCAGTTCTGTCTAATGGACAATCAGGGCAGCAACGTGCAGGTTATTTCAGTTCTTCCTAACTAGAAAGGATAGAACACACATTTCTGATAAGAAACAGAAAAACATCCTGCCCTCAGAGTGACCACAGCATAATGAGATGAACTGTTTAGACACACAGAATCATTACTTTATCCCACTCAGCTTCACAGTGTTATGGGGCAGTAAGAGGCCCCCAGACCTCGCAGGCGTACCTTAGATGAGTAAACTGCCTTGCTATTGGGGCAGTCCCGGAGAAGAGACACATAGAATTCTGTTGGGATGTCTCCAAATGCCGGGATTTTGTACATGCCAGGCCCTCGAGTGTACAAGTTCCCTTCAGGAGAGTAGCGCAGCTCCTCCATGGTGAAGAGCCCAATGCCCTGGACGAACGCTCCTTCTATCTACAAACACATCCAAACGAGGTTACATTCCCTTTGTTGTCGTTGTTCTTCCCTGCACAAGGACAAACAGTGACGACATCCACCAGGGTTTTCAACCCTCCCCACCTGACTCAGATCCTGCTTTTTATCTCTAAACCCTTGTCCCTTCTGCTGGGTACAATCTTTGCACAATCCCTGTGTTCCCACATAAATGTGGCTGCATTTCCCTGGCAGGTGAAGCAATTTACAAATACATGCAAACAGATTTTCTGTAAATGCAGGACAGGAATTTTCTGATGAAGCAACAGGGAAAAAAAATAAAATCAATGATAAAATACTGATTTCTTTCCAGGCAGGTGAACACTGAATGAGTTGAACTTGCTGATAATTCAAAGGACAAGTAGACTAAAAGGACTAAAGATGAAACATCTGAAGACAAACTATTTTATGCTTTCTATTTCAGTATAAATGCTTTCCGAAGTGCTGTGTATTATCAGGTCACCAGTACACAGACACCTGGAAAAACACTCCCATATCCATTTAAGTACTAAAAAACTTCTTTACATATTTTTTCTACTGTGAATTTTAGGAGAGAAAAGATTATGAGAGCAGGATGTGCTTGAACAACCCTGCACAAAGCAGCTCTGCTCTCTGTGCCCCCTGAGGTATCTGACAGCCAGAGCAGTCTAAAGATTTGGCACAAGCATTCACTGGCCCATCTCTGTGTACTTGTCTTCCTGCACTCATGCCACATCCTTTCTCTTTTATGCTCCCAGATCCTCTGCAGCAATTCATGAGAGGAAACAGGAATTTAAGACCCCTTTGACTGGCTCCATTTAGCCCATCTCTCAACTCCCAAACCTAAAGTGAAAGGCTGCAAAGACAGAAAATCTCTTTCTCCCCTTGGACACTTCCAAAAAAAATTTCTTTCAGAAAAACTGTCACTTTCAAGGGAGCTTCATTTTAGCTATAGCAGAGCTCTGCAACTCATGCTCTCCTATCATCCCAAATCCTGCAGTAGTTTCATTGGAGTTACACCATAGCAACATCTAGAGTTAGCCAGCGAGCTAAGATGGTTAGATAAGCATACGTCTAACAATTCGTCTCTTGGTCTGTCAAACAACCCTGTGCTTATTACCTTTATCTGCTAAGAGATATTGTGATTATTACTACACAAAATTTTGAAGTAATCTTGTGCCTGCCCAAGGACTTTGCAAGATAAGTGACTGGTCCAACTTCCTGTTGAGAACTCTACACAGCAGCAGCTGGAGGACAGAATCTGCCACACTCTTTAGTCACAGGAGAATTTTCACTAAATTAAATAAACTTAATATGGACAGATAGGAGTAGAAATATCAGGTGTGGGATTTAGCCTGAAAAACCTCAGTGGGGTGGTAACTGGACACTATCCTGTAGTCTTAATATCCAAGCCAAAAAACCCCAAACCCTAACTGAATATTTTCCTATGTAATTCTGCTCTGAGTTTAAAAGGTTATGTTTGCAAAGGCACAGCCCGGAGAGGGATAATAAATAGGAAAGTCTGAGAGCAGTGTGATTGCTTTAACATGATGGAAATAACAACACTTTTTCACTTACCTGTCCTATATCTATGGCTGGGTTCAGACTGGTACCAACATCCATAACAATGTCTGTGCGAATGTTCTGAAAACCAGGAATAAAGGGTAAATCAGCACAGATCACTGAAACTGGTACACCATGGTCTCATGTGAGGAGGAATATCCTAACATTATCCCATGCTTGGAGAGTGTTCAAAAATCTTATCTCAGCTGAACTCCTCATACTGACTTTTAATCTGAGTTCACCCCAAAAGTAAATCAGAGGAACTCACTGCAATTTTCCCCAGAGGTCCAATGGACCCAGTTAATATTAATTTCAAGATGCTGGTATCAGTGGTCTGTACCTGAGCATAACCAGCTAGGTCAGATTCTGATAATATTTTTTTCTTCTTTTTTTTTTTGCCTTCTTTCTTTCCAGAGGCTTTCAGTGTTATTTTTAATGATTAACTCAATTCCAGGATGTTTCTGTACTTTTGTGCCAACACAGTGCTGCTATCTCTTACTCAAGCAAATCCAATAACTTTTGCAATCACTCATTAAGCCTCAAATTCCCGCAAGGTAGATAATTATTGTTTTATTACACTTTACAGACTGCTGCACTGTGGAACAGAGGAGTTAAGAAATTTACTGAAGGTCACACCAGACCAATGACAGAGCTAGGAAAGGGCTGACACCCAGTATTTGTTCTAACTCCCTGTGAATGTTCCCTTCACCAAAACATGGAGAGCTGTTTCACTGCTGACCCCTCACCTTGTGGTCACCTGTCAGGCAATCTATCTCAACCTCAGAGCAAGCAACGCCATAACTGAAGTAGGAGAATGGTTTCCCTTCGTTCTTTTCAAAGTTGTAGCCAACGTCAGGAATTCTTGATACAAAGAGAAACAAAACCACACGTTTCATTCCGTGAACAAAAGAAATACAACTACATTGCAACTTATCAAAATCCTTATTCACATTTGTTTCATTCCTTCTGTCAAGCCCATGCAGAAAGGAAAACTGTAAACAACTATAAACAGAAATCTGTTAAAACTGCTCTGGATTCCAAAACCTGATTGAAACTATCAAACTGTTTTAGCCATCTTTATCTTCCCATAAATCTCAGGGCTTGTGATGACTATTATAAACTCATTCTCACCTATCCAGTAGCAAATCCTTTGCTTTTATAGTACAGTTGTACATTTCTTTAGGGCTATTAAATTTCAGAACATAGTCATGCTGAAGCAGAAACTCTATTAAGCTAAGAACTGATTTTAAGCACAGTTCATGGCAGACTTTGTATCTGGCTACTTATACTTCATCTGAAAACTGGTTTATTAAAATACTGACAAGTCGCTTGATTAAGAGAAAAAAAGCATTTCAGAGATGCAAAAGAAATGAACTCATAGTGTATTTTAGTCCTAATTAGGTTCTTCTCAACACTGTGTTTATTTGTTAATGTCAACCCCTCTGCCTTAAAGATGATGGATCTCTGCTTTCCTCCAGCAGTAAAGCTGACTAAGAGAAGTGCCTCATTTCAGATCTACGCAGAGTCCAGCAGGAGTCTGAAGTGGGAGAACAAAGCTGGAAACACTGGTGTCTGCTCATGCCACAAGAGACAGGATTTTCCTCAAGGACAACCCTTGTCCCCTCTTATCCCACGTGGTGAGTGCAAAACTAGGTCACAAGGCTGACACAGAGCAGAGCCCCAGGCGAAGCTCTGATTTCATTTATGCCTCTTCAGACCAAGGTCAGCTGGAATGAAGTTAGATCTACTCCAGGTTTACTTGTCCTCAGAGCTGTGCTCCATCAGGAATCGATTCTCCCCAGCCAGGAGATTGTTAACCTCAGCTTACCACTTGTAGGTAGGAAAGGGAATGCAGCTCTAATTTAGAGCAGGGACAGGGGGCTGGGGGCTGTAAATCCTCCCAGGGTTTCCCTGGATGCAATCCATGCAATCGAGTCAGTGCCTCTGCAGTGTGAATTTTCACTCACCTGTAAAATCCCGTGGCTGACAGGCTGACACAGCTCTCGTAGGCAGTTTTAATCTGGCAACATGAACAAGAGTTTGAAAACAGTAATTGTACAACCAGGCCCTTCAATATGACTGCACAAGAACATTTCCAGGAGGCCTCAAGTAGAAAATGTCCAGTGACAGACAACTGTCACACTACCCAACTCCAGCACTGCCAAACATCATGATTGCAGCTGCTCCCCCAAATAGCCCTATCAGCAGCTACCAAGGGCAGAACTTGAACCATTGGCAGAGGATGAGACCTGCTTTTCTTTGCTCATCTCTCAGCTACAGGTTAGACTTTTAGCTTCAGAGACAAAGGTTAAATTGACAGGTCATCTTGACTTCAGTGAGGGAAATTCTATCCTGACTTCCAAATCACAAAGTCAGAACTCCTCGGATGAAGAGCAGAGCTTGGATCTGAAGAGAACCTTACAGCCCACCCATCTCTTCTCATTGAGGGTACAGAGATATCGCAGCCAAGGAGCACTGTAGGGGCTGAATGGCAGCTCAACAAGAGTTGTCTATGCTATGAAATCCCTTCATTAAAAATCAGGTTTCCTTCTGTCCAAGACTGTAGCCTGACTAGAAAGATACATATAGCCACTCAAGACTTTTGTTTGATGAAGTTCATCCTAGGCAGGCCCTAGAATTTGGAGAAATCTCAGGATTAAAGTAGTAACAGATGTCTTGGGGATGACCTCTTACAAGCTTTAATTACTTGGAAATTTGTGCCAGGTTTGAGTTTCACTCTCTTTGCTCAAATCTATGCTAGCAAGATGCAGAAGGCCTGGAGGACACACCTGCACACATGGTTTGCCAATTAAAACAATGTCTGACAATGTCCACTTGTCTCATGACAGATACAAACACCTTACCCAGTCTTCCCAGGATCCTTTTGGATTAGCTTGTTTGATTGGCTCAAGTCTTTTTAAGATAGTCTGACACGCGTTCTAGAAACAAAGAGAGAGAGAAGAAATATTTTAAGATTTAAATAGCCAGCTTATGGTATTAAGAGCCCTATAGGAGTTTCAAAGAACCTTCTATTTAAATCAATATTGCCTTTAGGACTTTGGCAAATCATAAAAAGAAACAAAGTTCACTAACAAATGTCTTGCTACATAGGAAGAAATGTTGCCTGAAAAGGATTTTCAAAGAGATTGGCTGTGCTGATAGCAGAAAGGAATCCCAAATTCAGCACAGAACTTTCTGGACCATGACACAAAATATAAGAAGTCCACTCATTTATACATTAACTTTATCTGTACCAAGTCTGTGCAGGACAGCTCAGCATAGCTCACAAGATCATCCTTTAATATTGAAAAAAAATAAATTCTTCCCAAAATTCAACTTACTCAGATAAGCTATGCAGAAAATAAAAACAGCCTGATGATTTTACTTTGCAGATTTCACTTCCCTTTTTCTTTTAAAATGAGAATGGCCAGTACCAAGTTCTTCTTTTAAAATGGAAAAGTCACATACCGAGAAAATATATGCATTGGTAACTCCACCATGGCAGATAGCCACAACCATGCCATTGCTACAGCAGAATGTTTGCTCTGAGCTGATCAACACTTAGAGCTTGTGGAGCACAGCTCTCAAACCATTTGCTATTAATACATGCAGCAAAATACATCTGTTATAGATAAGGCTGCATTAATTACTTAGAAGCTGGCTATTTAAATGGATGCTTTGTTCTGCTCATTTTGAACAGTCCCAAATACTCTATTTTTAGAACTACCAAAGGACTGAAGGAGAGTTTTGAATAACTTGAAAAAAATATAGTCATCCACAATCTAATGCCACTGGTAGCTATAACAGGTAAAGAAGTTATGAGGCATCCTTAGACTGGAACTGCCTTTTGATGGTTGTTTTCCTTAAGCAACAGATAAATACAGGACAGCTTTTCATGCGCTGGAGCCCTCTCTTGTAACCCACTCCTTTAAATAACTCAGCTTCCATACATGGACAGCCATTCCATTGATGTCCGCGCTGACTGAAGCAGCTGTCGGGGAGGTATTTGGGACAGTGTTTGTGCTGGTCTCACTGATGTAAATTTTGGAGGTGGGGACTCCCAGGGACCTGCTAGCAACCTGTGGAGCAAAGGTAAACAATTGGTAAGCAGCACTTTTTATCCATGAGCATTGTCAGTCATTGCTTGCACTGCCAGGACCCACACCGAAACCTCTACCCTCTCCCACCATAAATTTCATTTTTCCTGTAGACTGAGTTGTTTCAATGACTGAGAACTAGCCAGAACTTCATTATGTTTGCATTTCACGGGCTCATTGTGTGTGAGCACATACACTTTTGCCACAATGACATTCACTTCACTATTGTGAGACTAAATCTTTCTCTCAACAGTTAAAAGAATCAGAAGATCAAAAGCCCTGTGAGATTTTCCTTTTGTTTTTCTGCCAAAGGAATGTTGCTCTCTTAAGCCCTTTTAACTACAAAGGCACTAGCATATGCAGATATATATGTTTGCAATACCATTAATTTTTATAAAATGTATGTAAACTGTACCTTTATGGGGTGAAATGAAATTGCCAGAGAAGATAAACTGTAAGCATAACCTGCATTATCTACATAATGAGATTTAAGATGATGAAGAATCTAATTCTAATACTCAGTTGTGATAATACTCTGGAAATCTAGCACTGCTGCTGAAACAATGAAGAGGAATTAGTCATGATTTGTTACCCTCTGCATGCACACAGAGGAAGTAGGGAGAGTGTAATTCTCCTGAAAAGATGTCTCATTCAGTTAAGCCCAAACTCATTATTACCTGAATCATTTTGGTGTGAAGTCCTTGACCCATCTCAGTCCCCCCATGTGTAAGTAACACAGAGCCATCTGTATACACGTGGACCAGAGCTCCAGCCTACAACAGGGAACATTAATCATCATAAATTAACTGGTGGGGTACTTAGCAGATTACAGAGAGAATTCATTCAGAACCAGACTAAGGTTGTTCTTTGGTGCAACTAAAGCCACTTGTTTACTCTTGAGGTGAGTTTGGTTTAGTCTCACCAACTCATTAGAAGTTCCAGTGACATAACAAACCCCAGTCAGTATTTTCAGCGCAGAAAGCAGGTGAAGTAATCCAAACCTGTCCCTGTGAAACGCACATGCACCCTTCACATGAACTTGCCAACACCACTGACAGTCCATCAAATCAGCTCAAACGCAGGAGCAGTGTTTCTACTCTCAAGGAAGAGGGAAGGCAGGGAAATAGTAACACAGGACCATGGAAATGTAGCTACATTGTGGTGGTTTTTGGGCAGTATAAACTGGTAGCTGTTGCGCTGCTCATTTTGGCTTGAAAAACGTGTGCTCTTTTTGAACTAATTTACTACGTCTTCAAGAAGCTCCAGTTTGGTACAAATGGAGGAGGGCCTGGGGGAGGCAGCATAAATACAGCTTCTCTAGTGAAAAGGCAAATGACATTTACAGACCTGGTTCAGAAATGGGACAGTGAAACTGATGCCAAATTTGGTAGGAATGATGCACATCCCTCTCTTCTTCCAGCGGTTCTGCCTGCAAGGAAAGAACATTATTCATATACCCATGAGTCTTTTATCATAATTCAGTACTGTGCTTCCCTCTGACTGTGCATCAAGTAGAAGTTAATACCTGTCTGCGATATAGACTGAGTTAATCACTAATTTGTATTAAGGAATGGCTTTCTTTATGGGTTCCAACAAGAAGAAACTCCAACTGACGATGCTTCCCCCAAGCATTATAGTGATGCCTTAGGTTCTAGCTTTTATATTTTTAAATCCTGTACTGCCTAGTGTGTAACTCTGAAGTTTCTTGTAGCCTGTTAGCTGCTGCTCTCTTATGCCAGATAGCCATAACAAAGCCTCTCTGAGCTTGTTGTTCAAGGACACTTAGGCTGTCCTAGGCCCAAAAGGTGTAAACCAGGGCCTCTGGAGAGGTGGAGAAATTGAAGAAATTACATCATTAGCTAAAGTTTTAATTGGCGAATTTATGCTGATGTGCAAATGGACCAAACCTATAAAAGTGTGAAGAACTCGTGACTCGTCATCCACCTTGGGGTCCAGCTTGGGGTCCATTTTGGATGTAGCCTTTGTCTCCCCAGGATGTACCTTTGAAGGCCTTTCAAATAAATATCCACCTTTATTCCCTTACTCCTGTCTAGTCTCTGTTTCTAGGTAGTGCTTCAAGGCATCAATAGAAGCAGTTGTCTGGACTATTAACTGTTCACTTGTATACACAAGCCAACTAAAAAAGACTATAAGGCAAGGCAAAGCCTAAACAAATTGCCCTGACAGGCATGTGAAAATCCTAGCTGGACTTAACAGACTCCCTCTTCTTTGCTACATTTCACTTACAAAATCACATCATGCTAGGTCTGATTCCAGCCTTATTTATGCTACCAGCTCACTGATAGAGATTTTGTCTGATAGTGAGCATGAAGGGATTTCAAAAAGAGACATTTTTAGAAGTCATTCTGCAAATATAAGGTGTGACTTCACATCACTCGAGTTGCTGAGAGAACTTCAGCAGTTAGCAGGCAACAGGTGCACCCAGTAACAAGACAGCTCCAGAGCACCTACTTGTTGAATTCCTCAATCAGTTTCTTCCTGGCGTGATAGCTGGAGCTGGACAGACATTCATCCCAGCATCTTCGTAGAGTAAATCCCTCCAGCTTTTGGTTAAAATGAGTTGTGTCTCCTTCGTGATAGAGATTGAGCTTCCTCACCTTCCCAAAGAGACATAGAAAGGATGTGCCAAGTTTAATGCTTCAGACAAGGAGAGATGAAATCAGAAGTGTGTTGCTTTCTGATTTTACTCCTTTGCTCTTTCTACAGACCCAAACACTTAACAAACATCTATCTGTTTATGGGAAAACATGAACTAAGACATTAAGGCTGGGAATTTTCAGAGACTGGGGCTTGAGCACACTGTCATAAGATTAAGGTACCTAGTGCCTTTGGACTTTTCTTTGTTTAGTATCTATCCTTAAAGCAGATGTTACAAAATTGAGGCTACCAGGGAATTTGACTAAACAGAAGATAATCCATGCTAGAATGTTATCTGTCACACAAGTTTGAGATCCTGCTAGGAGCTCAGCAAAACTGAAGCAAAAGTTCTTATGCTTAAAAATTTCATGTGGCTGATCCAGTTCTCAGAGCTTGTTCAAAGGCAGCACCACCCTGGAAGGTGTCAGTGGGTCTGTACCTCCTCAGGTGGCAGGCCACACTTCCGAGCAAGGTCGCTTATCCAGCACTCAGCAATCATCATTCCCTGGGGCCCTCCAAAGCCACGGAAGGCTGTGTTGGAAGGCAAGTTGGTCTTGCAAACAATGCCCACACCGCTCACGTTGGGGATGTTGTAGGAGTTATCCAAGTGTAACAGGGCTCTGTCCATAACCTGGTGAAGAGAAGGAATGGAGGTGGACACATTTTACACGAATTGGATGTCAGACTTCTCACTAGTGCCAAAACCAGACTGGAAGCTCTGAAGCTAATTTACAACATCAGCACTTTCTCTTGCACCCTGCAGTGCTGCAGTCAACACAGCTGGATGAGCACTGAAGTGCAGCCAGAACCGCCTCCCATGTGCAATGGAGTGTTAAGTGGTGTCCTCCTGAAGGACAGGACAATAAGCACACCTGTCTGTTGACACTCATGGCTCTGGGACAATTCGAGCTTCAAAGTCCTTTTTTGGCTCTGGGTTCATGCTGAGTCAAACTGTTACTAAATGCTATTACCTGTCTGAAAGAAACAGTTTTCTTTTCATTATATTGAATAATCTGCTACTGGAAAAGAAGTCTTGCTGATACCAAGTGACTCAGCACTGGGCTATGGCACTAAGAGCAACAATACGAAATAAAGATTTTTCAATAACTACATCTGAACTGCAAGATTTGAGATCTTTGTCCATTAATTGCCCACAATGGGAAAGGGTGAGAGCTTCTTTCTGGCTTGTGTTTCCAGATTTCCCTTCCAGCAGCAGCACAGAGGGGATATTACACACAACCCAACCTTATTTCAAAGTGGAGCACTTTCCAATCCCCTGATTCAGTCACAGTCAAAAAGGCAATTACATAGATGTCCTCTCAACCAGGCCCTCAGCTTATGCAAAGACACTTGCCTGACGTTCTGCTCTGCCCAGCACCAGCCACATTGCCAGCATCAAATGTGGCTCTGGTAGAGAGCTCTTGCAGCTCTTTCCTATTGAAATGGATCCATTTTTGCAGAAAATTATCAAAGACTCAGTAGACTGGAGAAAGTGAGCTAGAATAAACCTGAGTGATACTAGGCTATTCAGTTGGTCACTCAGAAAATGAGAGGTTTTACTCATCAGTGCAAAACTTCTTGGAGACAAACTCAGAACTTGGGCCCATTTTTTGTCCTTACTGCTTGTGAACACAGTGTTGGCTTTAGCCAGTCCTTAACAAGCTTGTTGATTTAGGCACTCTGCCCTGGTCAGCCTATTGACTGGGATGCTTCTTTTTCCAAGGAACTGTCTTTCCCCAGAGCTGGGGATCTATCACCCATCTTGCGTCGTGCAACAACTTTCCCATCACAGCCCTCTGTAATGCAAAGCAAACATTCTTGACCCCTTTGCTCAATCCGAGTATTACAGCATCCATAAGAATTATGTGGCACATGCCAAGGCAAGTCAGTTGGCTCAGAAAGCATTTGCAGAAGCTCCAAAACCCCTTCAAAATCTGTTTTCAGTCATGTCAAAGAGCTGCATGTACAAGCAATGCTGTAGGCAAAAGCTCTGAAGTCAGAGCAAAAGGTTGCACAGAAAAACATCTTCCACTTAAATTAGCCTGTCGCTGTAGAGCCAGGAACGGAGAGATGTGGCAACACACAAATTCAGCGAAAGAATGAATTATTTATTAATTTTACAATTATTTTTATATAGTCTAGTTCCATAAAGCGATTGGACAATGTTCACACTCCTCCTAGGGTGATTGGTTTAGGTTCTATCACATCCACGGTAAAACATTTCTCAGTGTACCATAAACAGAACTTAGCAAAACACCAGATGTGAATAAGGTTTACATAAACTATCTTACTGTTTTCATATCTTGCGTGAGAAAGGAAATATTCTCAAAGAATTAATGCAAGAAGCTGGAAAATTCATCTGCTAGCAGCATTTCGGTATCCACATTAGTCATCAGAAAATTTTACTTACACCATGAGAGAGGTCTACAGAGTTGCCCCCATTGCAGTAATATGACACCTCCAGACTCTTGACTTTCCCATTCTTCATGAAACCAACCTGCCAAGAGAGTCTCCTCAGTAATCAGTTTTCTACAAAATGCTATGGTTTGTGCTTCCCTCCAAAAACTGAATGGATCTCACACAGGCAGAGAGGGCTGACTGTCCCCAGTGCAGCATAGGACAGGCACAGACAGCAGCTGAGGGCGTTCCCCAGTAAAGGGTCCATGCATGTTTCAATCTCGCTCCAGAGAACTCTTCTAAATTAAGTGCTGGCCACTTATCACAGCCACAATTTCCTTAGCAGGTTTTTGCTTTCAAAAGCAGCAGCAGTTGGATGGGGACTGAAGCAGAAAGGAAGTTAACAAAGCACACTGATATGTAAAGGATGCTTTAAAGGAATGGGGGAGCCTCTAAGAGCAACATGATTGTCAGCAGGGCCAATGTCTTGGTTGCAGGGAAGACAGAATTATTTATGCTGAGGTCACAAGAAGGGAACCATGCAAGCCAAAATAACTTCTGCAGCACATTAACAGCAAAAATGCTATAGCCCATCTGACCTGGCCCATTTGCAGTGGGGGAGATCAGCAGTGAAATGACCATAGCAGCAATTTTTTCACAGTATCTTACTGCTCTCTGGTATCTCAGTACAACACTGAGACCACATGGATTCTTCTCATGTGTGTACATACCTTGTACCTCCCCAGGAAGGGGTGCCTCCCACCACTTATCAGCATGTCCTCATCTCGATCCAGCATGCACCTCACTGCACGGCCAGTTCTGTTAAAGAACACAGCTTTTTAGGCAAAGCCTGAAATGCGCAATACAGTTCCTGCAGAACAAGACTCTCTCCTTTGTCTTTCCAGAGTGGCAGTGGAGAGTTCAGGGTAAACTGCTTGGTTTATATGTCTTCCTCTTAAGAAAATGGCAAGACTGAGTAAAAAACCGAAACAGCTCCAAAGTTGGGACCTGTTTGTGAAAACTCTTGCAAAAAGTTGTACTAAAAAAGGAAAATGTCTTACAGAGACAGATGGTAATAACTGAGCAATCACTGTTTTCCGGACTATTTCTCAAGGCACTCTTTTGACTTTGAAAGAGAGGATGCCATAGGAATTATATAATAATGGAAAGTTAAGTACTAACTAGCCTTCAGTTTGACCCTTGTTTTTATTTGCTTATTTATTATCCAAGGAGGAAAACAAGGGGAAGAGTAGGAGTTGCTCTTTATTTTCTAACAGTTTTGCCTTCCGAGTGCCTGTCTTCAGGTTGTACAAGTATCTAGGGAATGTCATAGATGCTATTTTGTAACCTCCAGGATGTCAAACAGTGGTTTGGCTGGCAGAGATAAAGAGAAGAAAATAATGCAAATGCATTACTGATTAATTAGAGAAAACAGGTTGTTTGCCTAGAACAGAAAAAAATAAAGTCGATTTAAAGTTTCATTTTGGCTGTTCTCTTCCAAAGGTATTGGATCAAATTGCTGCTGTGTTGCAAGATCCCTCTAGCACTACCAGCAAGAGCAGTACTGGGCAGGGCAGGGTTACAGGCAGGGCAGAAATGTCATCTCAGAGGCCATGTTCAGCCCAAACCTGCACAGTTAAACATGAGCCCACAGCAAAACTCCAGAAACCAGGAGCACATTTCTAATCTGCTCTTCACAAATGGTTGCAGCCTAGGTGCATTCCCTGAACTTTTAGGGCTTTGAAAAGTGTGGGTTCCAATGCCTGCTAACCTTCCTAGGAAATAATCCAAAGAGGGCATTTGCAGAAGAGCAGACAAATAATGGTGCAAGACTGGTGTAGTAGAGTTTTGAACAAGGAAGAGATTCTCATAACTCTATTAAACAAAACAATAAACATGGCTGGTGCTGGATTTTGAAATGGTTTGGGGTGAAGTGAGGGGGAGAGGCAAATAATTTGCGATACAAGAGTTTTCGGAGAGCACCAAAGGAATAAAGAGTAAGGAGGTTTTCCCCCTTTCCTATTAAAAGCTGACATTCCCGCATAAACTTAGCCCCTCTGGGCAGGTTCAATCCCTCCTACCAGCTAAGAATCCATTAGACACCTCCTTTGGGAAATTCCAAGCTTTGCTATAAGTTGTACAGTAAGAAAACACAGAGGGTGTTGAAAGTGCTCCAGTGAAAATGGTGCTCCAGAAAGAGGCAGCCTGGGACAGTCTGAAGGAAAAAATCCCTCTTCCCCACACCCAGACTTACTTGAAGGCTGCAACAGCCACTACAGATGTCAAAATAGTACTCCTAGTCTCTTTTCCTCCAAATCCTCCTCCCATTCTTTTCACTCGAACCACAACCCGATTTGAAGGCACTCCCAGGGCATTAGCAGCAAACTCCTAAAGAAAAACAAACCAGCAGAACATGTAGGGAGCTCAGTTGGTGTTAAGAACTAGATGCCAACACGCTGCCTTCCTGAAACCGTTTCAGCAGTGCAAATATTGGATTTGATGCAGTTGGAGCCAGTAAGTCCAGCATTTGATCTCTGAGGGGAAAAGGCACAGTGCTGCAGCACACAGGGCCAGATTCAGGCCAGATTCAGGAAAAAACTGACACGAGATGAAGTTACCCAGACACAGGTCTCATTTAGCACAGGGTTTGATGTCCATACCACCCTTGCTGCATTGAGAGACCTTTGGAAAATCTTGGTGAGCCAGTAAACAGGCCGAGGACACCCCATGGTTCCAGCAGCCTATCTCATGGAATGGGAGAGTTGGCGCACAGCCAGTGGTTTCACCACCTCTCTTTCTGATGTGTCATTCAAGCATCATGTCTCCTGAGCAGCTGGGACCCTCTCCAGAAAGGGCTAAGTATGTTATTCCTCTTGACAAAGATGTGTGGCCAACAGAAACATTTCTGTCACCTAGAAGGAGATTCAGGATTCCAGCAGGATGGATATGGACTTTAAATCCCATGCTCAACTCTAAGCCTGTGTGGTTTTTTAACTGAAGAATAAAATAAGAGCAACTGTAAAACAACCATTCATCTAGTCTGAAACTGAGCAACAAATGCCTTTTAGGCATTTAAGTTAATGGGAAGTACCTGTGTCTTCATTGGGTTTTGGGTCGACACAAAGAGTTCCATTTCACCATCTTCTCCCTTTGGCACAGCCAAAGTACAGTGAGTTTCCAGGTAGAAATGCTCCTGACCACCAAGGTACATCTCTCCTAGAAAATGGAAAGAAATGCCCCATAGAAAGGGCATCCCTGGTGTTGTAAGGTGTCTCCCATCACATGTTTTCTTCAATCCACTGCCTTTTGTACATGTGTTAAGTGACAACCCTTTGCTTTGCCCAGCACTGGATATCACTAGCTCTAAAATGGACACTTCTGGTTCAATGTTTAAAAAACAACAAAAAATAATCTCAAAGCAAAACAACAAAACACAATAAAAAATCCAGACATGCTTCCTTTCCACTTTCTAGAAACCCCTCATTCCAAAACACAAGTGGCTGGCATTTCAAAAATAAGCCTGCACACCGTGCTATTGATCCAGCATCCCTTAAGATGCAGTATTTGGTGCTTTTCAAGACTACGCTGATAACACCACTGAGATAAGGAAAAAAACAAATCAAGTGTAGTCTAGCTGAGTCGATAAAATACAAAGCTATAGACTTTGAAACAGGAGAACAAAAACAGAAACCCAAAATGCCTCAAGATGATCTAAGTGGGAATCAACTCTCTATCACTGCATGTGGCTCTTTCCCAGGACATCTTACCTGGCAGTGCTGAGGGTACAATGTCCAGTAATGCTACACACAATTAAATGTCAGAATCAACCTCCTTTCTCAGTCATGGCCCTGATCTGTTCATTGTGTCCCATTTTCCTAAGATACAGCCATGCACCAGATTTAAGGAAATTGGCTGTCTATAAGATTTAGACTAGACTATGTTGGGACAGGGAAAAATTTCAGGGGAAAAAAAAACCAAACCAAACCAAAACACTTTGTAGAATATTTGCTCAAGAAAAATGTGTCCATTCATTGAAAAAGAGTGTTTTCTGGGGCACAGCTGGGAGCATCCAGGTCTGTTTGAAACAATAAAATATGTATACTGGTCTGAAACTTTATATGAGATTAATTTAGTCCTGCAAGCCTTACTCTCAGTATCATATGCATAAAAAGGAGGCTGATAGCTTGACTTCTTTTGTCACAAACTATCCTATGTTAAAAGAATTATTAATGCTTATTCTCACCTTCCAAAATGTGATCCGATTCTTCAAATCCTTTCTTCACATCTCCCTTATTAATCCTCTTTAGACCCTTAAAGAAGGATTGTTTCTCAATAGCTTCCTAGAAAACAGAATGACACGATGACATTTTTGTGTAAGTGGAATGGAATCAAAACTTCCTCTGACTGAAGAAGAAATATCCAAGATAAAAAGCACAAGAACTTATCAGACACTAAGAATGGTAATAGCCAAGAGACTTGACAAAAAGCAGTTCAAAATAACTTTTGGCAACACAGCAATTTCACAACCAACACCATAACTGGACAATCTTAAGGTACTCTTTGTGATTCATTTTACATTGTGGACCCAGAACCTCAAGGCCTGTAGCCACCAGAGCTATAACTTATATTAACTCTTGTCTGTAGCCCATAAGGTGGGAGAAAGGGAAATATGAAAAAAAAGGAGAAAGAAAAAGAGACAGAAAGAGAAAACTAAATCTCTCAGATAAAAAGTGCAGAAGTAGTTCACTTCTGAGCTAATATACAATCATCTTTCTAAGGGAAGTTTTACACAGGCCTTTTCCTTTTGCCAAAACTGAAGCTTTCCATAATGAAAAAACCCCACAGAATGATCAAACAACAAAAACCAAAGAATCAGCACGTTTTTGGCTCCACTCTCATGTTCCCTGGTTGAACAAGCAATTAGAAGCCTCAGAAAAGGCAAAGGTCTCACACATTGTTTGTGAATCCACAAAACACACAAACAACCCAAAATCTCTGTCCTCAGATGACAGTACCAATGTCTGTACGAGACAGTGCACAGACTCTTTGTATTTGCATGAATACAATTCACATTACAAAATATATGGTATGAAATGCTGACTATTAAAATATTTAATTAGAATCCCATGGTTCTAATTTATCCACTAAGAATGGCTTCATACATTTTTCTTTCTCATTTCTAGATATGAATGTGTGTAGATATTATCATTTGCTTTTACTGTCTCATAAGGAAATCTTGTCAACAAATTTTCTAGTTGAAAAAATAAAAAAGCATGAAATGATCACACACTGTTGACATGAGTTTCTTCAGCTTTGAGAAAAGCTACTTAAAGACTGTGTCCATACAGTTCACAGTGGTGAGTGAACGCCTGAAAATTAATTTCATCAGCTTAGAAACTAGACAAGTGGTCTGCAGAAATCTCAGAGGAGCAGTGCAGTGACAGAGCTAGAAAAGACATTTTCACACCTTATTATTGCTTGTTATAAATGAGAGAATGGAGAGGGAATGGATATCAGTGAAGCTAGCAGGTTTATACCAGACAACATTAAAAGCAAGCCTCTGTGGGTAAGAATGTAACTCACAGTAACCTTGTTCATTTAAACAAATTTCTGCTGAGCGCAATATATCTGCCCAAGTTTGGTTTATTTGTTTCAGCTTTAAACAGCACAGGAAAAGTTAATGTACTCTAAATCAGTAGGGCATCAAAGATGTGCCTTCTTTATGTTTAAATACACAAATTATTCCTTCTATCCATATCCTGTTGCACCAACAAACACAAACAAAATGTGGGGTTAAGTAACCACATGTGTGAGAACAGAACTAGACATCGGGAGGTCCCAAGCCAGCTGCATCTGCAGAACTGAGCCATCTTACCTGAATTGTGACAATAGGTTTAAGTTCTTCATACTTAATCTTCACAGCTTTAGCTGCTCTCCTGGAATGTTCCTGTGTGTCTGCAAGGACTGCACCGATGATATGACCCACACAGGTGACCTACAGGCAAGATTAGGACCCACCATCACTTGGGGTGTGCGTATGCAGTAACAAGAGACTCCTGATAATTCTCTTTATCTATGCCTTTTGTGCAGTTTTTCAGCTGTTTGTTCAGACCAGTCTATTTAAAAATCAGCCCAGGGAAAATAATCACAAGCAAATTTGGACAGCAGCTGAGTGAGTGAGCCTGTCCCAGAGGGCTGCAGCTTAAGGAAGAATCATGGAGATGCCACAGAGGAGAGGGGCACAGGGCAAAGGGACTCAAACCTTATTGAATTTGGCACCAAGATTTCTATTGACCCCAGTGCAGTTAGAATTATCTCTGTATAAGGTAGAGGGCTTGACTGGACAATATGAGAATTGTTATCTCCTGAGCAGCATGATTGAAAAGGCTATTTTTAGCTACATACCACATCCTTAGCAAAGACAGTCTCATCATTAGCGATGCCAGTGATGTTACTGCCAGGAACATCCTCGGCGGAGACGAAACACACAAACCCGGGAACACTCTGAGCTTCAGATGCATCTACAGAACTAAGGAAAGAAGGTGAGACAATGTTATTTCTCATTTTTCCTTCATGTAAGTGATTATGAGATTCCAATACAAAGTCAGGCCTGATTCCCTCAAGTTTGGCTGTGCCACGTGAGTTTTGGAACACAAGCCCTACAAGGA
>VZTE01004038.1:0-44076 GCA_013397775.1 Eulacestoma nigropectus | reverse complement strand
CTCTTTAATTATTAAATTGGCTATTTTGTTTATGACACTTTTATGCTCCATCTTTTCAGTTTCTGTCTAACGGCCTGGTGCCTGGACTAGGGGTCCGTCCCCACAGCCTCGCGGCGGGTGGGGCGGGGGGGATGCGTACCTCTGGGCTGCTGCGCGATGTCTCAGCCCACCTCTTGAGTTCGGTTGCGGTTGTAGTACTCGTCGCGGGTCACCAGATGTCGCTGACGCAGCGAGAGCGGTGAAGAACGGCACGATCAAAGTCCAGGAAAAGGTGGATTATTTAATTAATTATAAATCGGTTTATATAACTTGGTTCACAAGAGTAGCATAGTACTTTTGGCCCCTTGGTCAACCACCTCCTAGAATGATTGGTGGAGGCTATACAACACCCATTTCAAAATATTTTCCTCAATGTACCATAACAACATCAACTCAACAACACCAAGTACAAAGATAAAGAGTTAGTTTACAAAACCGTCTTCACTGTTTTCGACTAGTCTGCGTGAGAAAGCAATGCTCTCACAGAACACTGAGAAAAAGCTGAAGAATTTCTCTGCTTCTAACTTTTCAGCATCCATAGCCACACTCACTGGCTGACACTACAATATTTTATTTTATAACAGGAACAGTTTTACAGTAACATTAGGACATTAGCATACAGCTACCTTAATTTACAGGAGAAACTTGGATGCACAGCATTTGTCAGGGTTTTGGGACATTGCATCTGCAACACTGCTCTGACAAAGGACAGGACACTGTGTGATTAAAATTAAAGCCTTAAAACACAGAACCCACATGTGTTACCACACGAACAAAATGCTAGCAAGTTGAGGGTATTTTGTAAGAACTCATAATTTTTTTTTACTGTATCTGTTAAATTATTTAGGAAACCTCTGCATAATTTATTTCTTTCAACAAGATACTTCTATGCACAGATAATGTTAAATGTGAGTCTGTGAATTTGGGGATTTTGTATGCTTGGTTTTTTAAGAGAAAAACTTTCAGTATTTTTGAATAGGTATCTTCATAGAAACCAATACTGAGCAGCAACAATAGTCTGAGCAGACAGCATTGCTTGTTTATCAAAAGGGCTTTTTCATAACCTGAATGTGGTTATTGTAGCTACTTACCTTTTAAAATCAGATCTGGTAGCTCTCAAGACTTCAGAGTCCTTTGTGATAGACAGCAGAGAGCATACAAAATCCCTCTAAATGCATTTTTGCTCATTTTTTTATAGGTGGAATTAATGTTTGGGTATTAGACCCAGATATCAATCCCAGAGCCACACTGCTTACCAGGCCTGCCCTGTGCTGAAGTCACATGAAAACAGTTTTCCTCCTTTCCTGATTACAGCACAGAAAGCCACCCAATTATTTTAAGATATCACATATTCCTTGTTACCTCCAGTTAAAGATGGTAATATAAGGAAAATTTTTTCCCCAGAGTGGGGTCAGGCACTGAATAGCATTCCTCAGGGAATGGCTGGAGCTGTATCAGGGGAGGTTTAGGTTGGGTATCAGGGAAAGGTTCTTCCCACAGAGGGTGCTGGGCACTGCCCAGGCTCCCCAGGGAATGGGCACGGCCCCGAGGCTGCCAGAGCTCCAGGAGCGTTTGGACACCGGTCCCAGGGATGCACGGGGTGGGATTGTTGGGGTGTCTGTGCAGAGCCAGGAGCTGGACTCAATGATTCTTGTGGGTCCCCTCTAGATCAGGATGGTCTATGGTTCTATGATTCCATGTTCTTCATCATCACGGAGCTGACTGCTTTACCCCATAGCCAGCAATTAGCACTGGTTATAACTCACCACCAGTTTACCTAGACTGAAATGAAGCTTTCGTTAAACTGCAAGATGCAGGCAACTAACCAATGTCTGAATAGTTCCTTTTTTAACTGAGCAGATTTATTTTCAGATTTCTTCAAAGTCTAATCCTTAATGTCCTCTCCACAGGAGTCAACTCTCATCCATCGTAAAGACACTGTTCTCCTTCATAGTTCCTGTGCTCCCTGTCCCCATTGCTTGCCTCTGACCCAGCGATCAGAGCATAAAACTGAATACTACTTATGGGAGTAAAGTGCTGCCCTTTTTCCTCCCTTTTGGGCACCACCATCACACACATGCATTCCCTGAGACAGTTCTGAGAGCTAATTCAGCTGAGACTGGGTATACCAAAAGCTTTTAGCTTCAGCCATGCCGAGGAGCACCAGAGCCCCAAGAGCAGGCTGGAAGGGAAGGGCAGGGCAGGACAATAGCAGCATGGATTTTGATCAGCTGAACTCCTAACAGGATTAAATCCCAGCGTCAAAAGGCACAAACTGGTAGGACTTAAAAGAGGATGACACTTACCATGTGCAATTCTGGGAATGACTTTACCATGCCCCCTCTTCTTTTCTGTGTGAAGAGGCCTTTTAGATCTCTGTCACTTCTTTGTCAGGCTTGGCAATTAGCACCTTATTGAGAAGCCTGTCAGTGCCAATCAGGTAAATCAGTGAGCTCTACCCAATTCAAGTGCAGAGCATCACTCTCATGTCTTACTGTTCATGCGCAGCCAAAGCAAAGCCTGTGATGGTGGGCTGGAGCCTGGTCCTTCCCTCTCCATCATTTTGTCGATAGAGTGCCATCTTTGTATCTGGTAGCCTGGGCTCTCCACATCCTCCAGCTCTGCCAAATAACCTCGTTGACAGATATCTCAGGAAATACCTCCCCAGTTTCAATTCCTATGATGTAGTACCTGAGTGACAGGAGATCCTCCAAACTGCTTGGATCAATCAAGACAGGAATAATTTTTTGCTGTGGTTGGATTTGAAACTTTCTAGAGAACTTTGTCCAAAAGAGTCAAGTAAAGAAATACAGCTGAAACGTAAAAACACCCACGTGAGGGAGCAGCTGGGAGAGGCTGAAGATCACACTTCAGAACTAACTTTGTGTATATATCCCAATTTAAACTCAGTTCTGATTTGGATCTGGCCAGAGCAGATACACCTGTGTTTGAGCAGCAAGTACCAGAAGATGTGGGACTTAACACAAGTTCATATAATTTCAGCTTAGACTCATGTCTTGCTGACACATCACTAACTGCACACACCGGAAAACAAGATCCACAGAGTATGGTAAATGTAATGAGAATTAAGTGTGGGTAGTTATAACCAAAGATAATGAAGTTCCAAACACTGGCCACAGCCATTCAAGAGAAAATACTCAAACCATGAAGCAATGTACAGTTAAACACATGCAATTTAAAAGCTGTACTTTCATTTACAAATTACTTTATATGTCCCATTTTCATTAGATGCTCATCTTTCCTCTTTACGTATAAAACTTGGACAAATGACTGTAGAATAGAACGGGTTCTCTTTAAAAAGAGCATCTTTGAGGGCTGAATTTACAACTGTCTTTTCTCAGGTTGCCACTAAAACTTTTTTATCCTCCTAAACCTCGTCCTACTCTCTTCTGTGAACAGAGCTAGTGGAAGGAAAGGCAACAGCCCTCCTCTGGCTCAGCTGTGGCTCCACACAGCCACTGAAAATGCAGGAAGGTGCCAGTTGCATAGCACCCCTCTTCCCTCACAGGTAAGCTCAGCCCTCTCATTTGTGAAGTTAATTTAGTGAGGTTAAATGACACAGTTTTTCTGACTACATTTTCTCACCTCCAGCTGGAGGCCTGTCAGGGTTCCCACGCAGGGCAAGGAACACTTTCCCTGCCTTGTTTTCATACATGCTACTATGGAATTGAATTACCCTCCCCCCCAACCCCAATTACCAGGCTGTGAAAAGAACTCCAATTAAGTGGTTAGCCATAATAGCATGGCAGCTCTTCAGGAAACTGCCTATCTAAATAGAGATGTACGGAAGGCAGTTTTCTCTCTAATAGTGATGCATTTTCAATTTATGCAATACAAAGTGCATTGGTGTGCAGTGTCCCTGGCTATTGATGATTAATAGCCCATACACTGCAAGGGGCTACAAAGAAAAGTGCCAAGGGAAGCAGATGCAGCGGGTTTTATATTATCATGACTGCAACAAACTCATTCAGTGGTGTCAGCTCTGACTGCAGGATTCTGATTATGAAATATGATGCGTGTTGAATTTAATGGCTTTCTCTGCCCTTCTGGTGAGTTCACTGCTTTCCAATGTCATTTTGTGTTCTCATCTGAGTGGTAATAAAAGGAATATCATTGACTGTGCTAGCTCTGTAACCACTGTGTGTTTTACAATAAATTGTGTTTCAGGACCCTTCTACCCAGGAGAGTGTGCAGGGCCAGAAAGTAATATTCCCCAGTTCTCCAATATGAAGGGTTTCTCTGAGAGAACAGGAAATTATGCAAGACTGCCCTTCTCCTGAGGCATTCCTTATATGAGCAAGACATCTCTTTTTCAAGTGGTTATGTAGCAAAAAAAAGTCAGTTTGGATTGCAAATAATAATAAAAAAAAAAAATCCAAATAAACAGCTACTGCTATGAAGAAGAAATTATGATACCTTGATAACAAGAGGATAAAAGTTGTTCAACATAAAATGTAAATAAGGAACCTGGGCATACATAGTATCACACATGTAGGAATGTGAAGTCAGGGGAGACATCTAAAGAGGGGCTTTTTTATCCAGCAACTCATTATTCCATCCAACCTGTCAGTGAGCTGTGGCCTGCACCGAGTTAAGATCTTACCTGCTGGAGAGCTGGCTTTCTGGAGAGCTACAGGTGTAGCTATGAAACCCTCAATGACTGCAAAGTCATTATATTGGTTTCTCAAACAAAATAAGCCTCACAAATAATGCATTGTGCCACTATCAGTGTTGAAGAGTGCACACACCAGACTGCTCCACGCTGCTAACCAACACTGTCCCAAGATCGAGTGGCTCTATCCCAGCAGGTACAATGCAGATCTGTGAAGAGAGAAAAGACAGAATATCAAAGCTGAGATATTTTCTTTTACCTAGAAGAATTCCAGAGCTTCCATCCTCTCTGCCCACATGCATCTCCTGCCTGCAACATCAGGGGCTCAGTCACTTCCACAGCTGCATTTATCAGGAGAAAGCAATGTAATAGACAATAAGAGAGAAATCTCTGATGAGATTCTCAGATAAATCCACCTGCCCAATCCTTCCCTTGGAATCTACTGCAGCCAGCATGAAACTCTGCAGCAACAGATAGATTAGTGACTGAGCGAGCTGGAATGAAAGTCCCATCATGTAGACAGGCTGAGACACAAGCACATCGTTCCTCTTTCTCCCAGGAAAAGGCACAAATCGAAGTTTGCTCACTTCTGCACTTCGCAGTTTCACGACTGGCCAAATCTAGAGAGCAGCAGTGAAAGAGCAAGAGCTGCTTCTCACACCAAGCAAAGCCATATCCACTGAGGCACAAAGTGCCTGAAACACAAAGGGTATTTTTCTCTTTGTAAATGCACATTCCAAAGTTTACCTGTGCTGTTTTCTTAACTACAGCCCCCTCTGATGGAGTATTGCTGTTTCTAGAAACGTAAGAAATAGTCTTCAAAGCAGAAGGACAGAAAGTCTTACCTGCACATTTCAGTTCTGAATGCAGGGCTGGGGCTTTATTTTTAAAGTGATAAAACCAAACTGCAGAGGTTGTTCCTAAGAACTTACAGTTAAGGCGGAAGCTTTCCTTTACAAAAGTAAAGCTGTACATTTGTCTGGTTTTTGGAAGAGAAAGACCACCAACAAACCAGGACACAGTGCCACTAACATCACGGAGAGCTGCATGCAACTGCATTCAGCCACTGTTGCCCAGCTGAATTCTCCCTTTAACTTGGTACGTTTGTATTCAGCAATTCAATTGTATTGCACACCACTTCATTTATTAGGTTTCGTAAAGAACTAGGAATGAAACTTCCACTTTTAGGACAATCCAGAATGTTTTTAACCTTGTTTTTGTCTCTAGCTGAAATGTCACTGGTATTCTCAATCATATTTTATATACGAACACTTAAAAACCTTTGCCTAAAGGACAAATGAGACTTGTCTTTTGTCCTTTCAGACTATACCTCATATATTTTCACATAAAAATGTATTGGAACAAGATTTAAAACTGTTATACATTTTATTGAGCTCTACCTCCAGAGGGAGAAGAAAAGCATTTCAACGTTTAACATGGTGGTTTTGTCTTTCTCCCCTTCCTCCACTGTTTGCTGAAAAACTTGCAGCAGTTGAAAGGTAGAAATGTCAGGCAGAAATCTGTGTTCTGCCTCAAAATTAAGTCATGTATTGCCACAGTACAACAGAGGCTTTGTCCTCTCTGGGATTCTCAGTCTCAGTAAAGAATAATCATATGGGGTAAGAATATTCCCAGATGAAGAGGACATAGAGAACAAGGGCCCTGAGAGCATTTACCATCAGCTTGACAAGCCCATGGCCAGGCCGCCTTCTACAATCATGACCTTGTCTTTTGGTTTACTCCGGAACTCTGGGACAATCAGGTGCCTGTCTCTGGCAGGGCACAGTGCAGGGACATCAGATCCAGGCCCTGCAGCATCGGCTGCAAACGCAGAAAGGATTCAGCTGCTGGGTGCTGAAGTAACTGAGGCACCAAGCAAAGCTCCCCCAGGATGCAACCCATCCTCCCTCCTGTGTGTTTGGGGGCCGGTATCTGCTGTCTGCAAGCAGAGACACAGCAGGGTCTGTCTTGGACCAGGCACAAAGACAGCTGGCACTGGAACAGCAGCCCTGGGAGAAACTGCATCCTGGAGTCTCCTCTGCACAACAGCTCAGGAAGTGCTGTACTTAAATTTAGACGTCTTCATGAACCGTGAGACTGATTCAGAACTGAGAGGACCAGAGCATGCCAAATGCATCCAAGATGTTCTTCCCAGGCCAGAGAAACTCTGCACAGTGAAAATGAGCTCAGAAGGCCAAGGCAGAGAGTTTCAAGCAGGTGAAGAAAGGTTTAGTATGACTAAGATAAAAGTTCTTTAGCAGTTGGGATGCTGTACAGATGGGGGAAGGAAGGAAGCTACTCCCTGTGGTGGCCAGTATCAGGCACATTCTTATTCTCAATGTATTTCTTACATTTGAAGTTGCAAATCTGGTCCTCAAGTTCAACAATGCCTTTAAGCACCTGCCTTTTTGTAATGACTTCAGTGGGGCCTTAGAGCAGCATGTTTGAGTTGAGTAAGCCAACACATTTACATCCAACTTTCAGACCACTCACCCCAACATCACCTCAGAGCGCACTCCATGCTTACACCATGCCCTAAAATCCTGTCTGTGGAAGCCCTGGTGTTTCTGCATAGAGCATCTGTAAGCCTTTTCCTTCAGATGACTACTATTAGCCAGGTTTGTTACCAAGATCAGCATTTTGGAAGCTCCTGTACTCTCCCATCAGAAGCATGAAGGGAGGCTGGATTTCATCTGGAACGCCTGGTTGCTGGCAAGCGCTCATTAGTGACACCCAAAGCCTCCACAGCCTTGCCGTTTGATTTATGAGAGATTGTGATGGTGAAATGCCAGACCACCAGGTCTGTTCGGTTTGTTAGTTTGGGCTGGGCAGAATTTTGTACCAGTTATGCCTGTACAAGGGCAAATGCCAAGCATAGTTATTTTGCTATTTTTCCTTAAAGGCTCTACTGAAATACTCTGGTAGGGAAACAGGGAGATCCTTTCTTGCAATTCTTTAAAGTAAATGAATAACAAAACCAAAAAAATTTCCTCCTTCTTTTGTTAATATTAGATTTTCTCCTAAAATTTTATTGTAATACTGTTTAGGAAAACACAGCTATGAAACCTGACTACTTTAAGAGCAGTTCTAGAATTTGCTGTTTACTTACGGCATTCTGACATATTTAAATCTATAATTAGACTTTTTATGAAGCTACGCAGAGAGCACAGTGTCAATTTAATTGGAGGGGGGAAAGGAGTCCCATATCCAAGGAAGCCCCCAAGATCTTTCCCTGCATCCCTGGGGGAGCGGGGAACAGAGGAGGCATTTTCTTCTTTCACACCCCCCCAACCATGGCTATTTTAAACCAGAGAAGCACCTCCTTGCTCTGAACCTGAGCAGGCAGGGCAGCCTCTCAGCCACAGGAGAATAGATGTACAGGGCAGGGAGGATTAATATTCTTGGAGGCTTTCCCTAGTCTGCAGGAAGCCAGCACAAAGGCACTAATAAGCTCTTCAGGCAGAGAACATTTCTCGTGAGGATAATAGCTTAAGGATAGGAAAAGAGAGCTTTTATACTATAAAAGAACATTATCTTTCTTGTATGAAAACTAACTGGTTTTGGCTCTTTAAGTGCAGAACTAAGCTACCTTAGTTGTACCTCTGCATTTGCACCTGTGTAAGGACAATTTTTAAATGCCAATAAAATATTTTTTAAGGAGTCTCTCTTATGCCTACTCATTTGCACTTATTTCATAATACAGGAATAGGAATTAAAGGCCTTCACTACGGTTCAGGCAGCTTGCCAATACCTATTTTATAGCGACAAAATATGTACAAATTAAGGAATCTCATGTGGAAAATTCATTCAACAGCCTCAAAAGCCAAGTGAATGGTAATTACTTCAAACACAATGTGGTGGCAATCAGGCAAGATTGGATCATGCTTTTAAATGTATGTCTAAATTTTTAAGAACCAAGATAATTATGAATTATTAAAATAACTCAGACAATGCAACAGCAAATACAGTGTTTGTGAAGTAAGAGAGATCTTAAAGGAATGGAGAAGTCTTAATTCCAACACCTGCATAGGAATAACCAAGGGCAAATATGGGGCTGGTATTTTATTTCCTTGCTCCTAGACATCATTTTATACTTTCAGGTGGCTCATGGATGCCTTGAGGTATGGAGCAAATAGAAGCATATGAAATAAAATACAAGTAAAAGGATTTATCCTGCTTCCTAAAAACAATGAAAGTTCTTTCCAGTTCACGTTCTCATATATTGCAGTATAAAAGTAAACTTGCCCTCTTAGTTTTCTGTGTGAGTTTTCTTCAATCTGGAAAACAATCTCAATGCTCCCACTTATGCAATGCCAGGTGAATAAACACAGTGGGTTCATTTCCACAGGTAAAGCTGAACAGAGCTTTTGGGATAATTAACCACCAGAACAGTGCACCTCAGGGTATGGTTGAAATTCCATCTGTGAAATCCTTAGTGACACGGCACGCCTTGGCGACCACCTTTGCTGCTAGCTCCGGTGGTTGGTGGCCGGCCCTTCTCTCCGCATGGGAGAAGCTGCTGGAGCTGTTTGCGAAGCAGGAGGGTTGGCAAGGTCTGCAAAAGGGCTCGCCCGGCCCACCGATGGTAAAGGCGCAGGAGGAGACGAAGAGATCAGGAGGGGCTCTTTGCAGGGTGATCAGGATGGGTTTATTGGGGTGCAAGGGTCCAAGAGACCAGGAACGGGGGAGCAAAGAGCAGGGGCTTGACATGGGGTTTTATAACCCTACAAAACGGGAGGAGTAAACTGCAGAGGACCAATCAAT
The DNA here is from genome assembly GCA_013397775.1 of Eulacestoma nigropectus. Classification (NCBI taxonomy): domain Eukaryota; kingdom Metazoa; phylum Chordata; class Aves; order Passeriformes; genus Eulacestoma; species Eulacestoma nigropectus. The sequence continues at coordinate 34,640 of VZTE01004038.1, read as the reverse complement.
ACGGGGCAAAGGGGCTGTACATAGGCAGAGAAACATACAATGAACCAATGAGGTACAGGGTAGGCGGGGAAGGATAGCTGGGAGTCAGTGGGATATTGAAGAACAAGGAACTTTCCTGAACATAACCATAAACTGAGGAAGAAGGCGACGGATCTACATAATTCACCTGGGTGTGTGGCTTGCCGGGTGCTGGCAAACTGAACACACCACAACACCTTAGGACTACACATTTTGCTACGAACATGCCAAACTACAACTAGCTGTGAGGGGCTAGAAAACCGTCTTGTATAATGCTGAGTGTCAAACCGGTTGACAACAATAATTTTATAGGTGACCATGAAATCAAGCACAGTAAGTACTAGGGGAGAAGGAGTGGAAGAGGAAAGTTTTCAAAGGACAGCTCAGCATCTGTCTCCCTTGGAAAACAAATTAGCCCGAGACTTTGAAAAATCTCTCCACAGATACCCAGCACACTGGAACCAACTGTGTATTCACTACATTCTCGAGGATTCAAGCTCAGTTTTGCTGTGGATTATGTCAGAACATTTACAGGTTTCCCTTACTTGGATTTGCTTTGCCCAAAGACATGCCCAAGGACTGAAGAGAGAATCTGCCACAGTAGAAGCCTATGACTTTAAGAATGGCACAAAAAAGTCAGTAAAGGAAGAAAAAAGTTCATTTCATCCTAGAAGAGCTCAGGGACACTGGTGACATTTTCAACAGAACAACTCAAATTTTGGAACTCATTGCCACAAGACACTGTGGGTATAAAATAAAAGCTCAAAGAGGGATTGGACACACATCACAGATAATAAATCCCTATAATACCTAACAGTGCTAACAGCTATGCTCCTCTCCTGCCTCGGAACTACAGAGACGTTTCTGGGGAGAGTTCCCTCAGTTCCAGCCCCTTTTCCTGCAGTGTCATCCCTGCAGGTCACATCATTGCTAAGGTAACTCCACTCAAGTCAGGGTACCCTAGGGAGGGATCCATCCCTCATTTCCATCTACAAGAACTCTAAGCCGGGACTTGATTAATTTATCCAACTGTTGTGCACTGTAACTCAATTCCAGTGGATACAACCTATAGTGCAGAGGTTGCACCAATCTAGCTCAGCCAAAAGAGCAGTAGAGTCTCTATAAACTACTCCTTATGATGCCTGAGGGGCCACCTAAAAAACAGAGACTAGACAGGAATAAGGGAATTGTTGCTGTCCGTAGCGAGAGCGGCAAAGAACAGCACGATCAAAGTCCAGGAAAAAGTGGAATCTTTAATTAATTATAAATCGGTTTATATAACTTGGTTCACAAGAGTAGCATAGTACTTTTGGCCCCTTGGTCAACCACCTCCTAGAATGATTGGTGGAGGCTATACAACACCCATTTCAAAATATTTTCCTCAGTTTACTATAACAACACTTCACAACAAACTCCAGGTGCAAAGATAAAGAATTAGTTTACAAAACCTGTCTTCACTGTTTTCGGCTAGTCTGCGTGAGAAAGCAATGCTCTCACAGAACACTGAGAAAAGGCTGAAGAATTTCTCTGCTTCTGACTTTTCAGCATCCATAGGGAATAAAGGTACGTATTTATTTGCAGGGCCTTCAAAGGTACATCCTGGGCAGGCCAGAGGCTACACCCAAGATGGACCCCGGGTCACAATTTCTTCACACTTTTCTAAGTTTGGTTCATTTGCATATCAGGATTAATTCTCCAGTTAAAATTCAGTTTATGATGTAATCTCCCCAAGCTTACCCCCACCTTCTAAGATGTTGGTTTACAGATTTTTGAGCCTAGGCCAGTCTGGGTATCCTTGGAGACCAGGCTTGGAGAGGCTTTGTTATGTCTAGCGGGCATGAGAGAACAGAAGTTAGCAGGCTACAAGACACTTCAGAGTTACATACTAAGCACTACAGGATTTGAAAAATATGAAAGCTAAAACCTAAGGCATCAGTTAAGGAAAAAAAACCCCTCTTAATTATACTTTTAAAATAGCAAAATATCGAGAGAGATTACCCTCCCTCTCTCCAAGTTCAATGAAGTAATAAGAGGTCTTTAACTATAACCACCAGCAGAAATTCCATACATTCCGTTAGTTCCTGTTTTATCAAAAATTGAACTCAACTCCATAAAAAGGTTAAATAAGGCATGTGCTTGTATTTTCCTGAGATGATTTGTTTTCACCAAAAGTCAGCAAGATTAAAAAACAACTTTGGATTGCCCAAAGCTATTGAAAAGATGCTTCCTTAAAAATTTGCAAAATAAAACCAATTTCAGAGTTACTAGCTCAGCCATCAGCACTACAGTTCCAGAGTGCATTTCCCATGTGTCCCTCACACAGCCAGGGTCAGCAGCCAGCAGAAGGCTAGGGAGTCACAACAGATAGACACAGCTACAGTCCAATGGCTCAAGAGAATAAACTTTCCACTATCACCATCTGGATCTCTTTTTAAAACCACAATTTTTAAGATGTTTAAATCATACGTGATACAGCAGCCACTGCTGATGGCTTAATTCTAGCTCTTCATGGATGTCTAAAGGGGAATTTGTTCCATACATGCCCTCGTCATTGCACTGTCGGCCCCAGATTTGGCTCCGGAGCAAAAGTGGCAGAGGTGCAGTGTGTGCCTGGCACAGTGGGTGAGGAGCCAGCACAGAGAAGTGGGCCAGGCAGCCTCAGGATGGCTCCAGGATGGCTCAGTGGCACTGCTGCCTCTGCCTGATCAGCTCTGGCCACTCTAGCCCTGTGCATTTGCTGTGCAATGTCACATCCGCAGCAGGGTTTGCACTGCGGGTGCACTCACCTGCACTGGGAGAACACCTTTTCCTCACACCACTGTCCAGCACACCAACATCCAAAGCTGCTGAGAAAACCAGAGTGAAAACATGACCTGTTAAGGGTAGAACTGCCTGACTAGGCCAATCCTGGCTGTAACAAATACCTACCCAATTCCTTCGCAGTGACAATTGATTTGTCTTGCTACAAGTCAAACAGGATAACCAAATTCCTCAGTGTAACTTGAGAGTGAATCATTGTTTTCTGGGGAGTTACTATAACTATTTCCCAGGGAACCTTTGTTAACACTGGCAACAGCATGGCAAAGTCTGGCATCAATTAGAAAACACTTCATTGATTCCCAAACCTCTCAATCTTCTGTGGCTGTAAACTAGCTGATGCTGCCTTGGCTGTGTCACCAAACACGGAGCCCCAGCCCCCGGCCCAGGGCTGGGCACAGCCTGGAGCCATCCGAGGTCACTGAGAGGATGAGCCATATCACCCAGCTCCAGAGGGGAAGGTAAAGCTCCCAATGCCCTTCCTGCCCTCTCACCAATTCCCCAGGAACCTGTCCACCAGCTGCTATTTCCTGTGCCTGTGCTGGTCTCTAATTCAAGCACTCAACATGAGCTGTATTTGAGCAGACTCCCTCCAGTGCTGCTGCCACACTCGGTGTCACACTTGGTGTCACACTCGTCGTCTCTGTGCCAGCACAACACCATAAGCACCACCTAGGCTGGCAAGTGCAGCTGGATTGTCACCAGCCGGGCTAAGGGGTGACAAGGACTGACGGCAAAACAATCTCCCGGGAACAAACCTGCCCTCCTTAATGTCCTTGCTTCCTCTGATGAAGGAATTTGATCTTACAGGCATTTCAGCAAGTGCAGTACCTAGATGCCCAGCCTGTGGGGTTTATATTTTTTTAAGCTCACTGAAGCTTTTAATCTGGAATCTTTATTTTTTCAAGTGCTCCTTCCCTTCTCTAGGCTATGTCATGCAGTGGACATATTTTTTCTCTTTTTTTCTTGTAGTTATGAGTGAAAAACAAGCCTTTTTAAATTATTTGAATACTTGAGGAAGGAAATACTTGTTGATATTTTAAAATTATATTTCCCTCCCTTTACTGTTAATAAAAGATCAGTTCAGGTCAGGTGTGGGAACTATAACATCCCCCCTTTCATTCCTGCCTTTATTCTTTACTGACTTTTTAGCCTCTGGCAAAGATACCCACTGTGAAACAGGAAAGAAATTAAAGTTCTGGCAGTTCATAAATTTCAAAACTAAAAAAAGAAAATATTAGAAAGCATAGTGGCAAAAGTAGAAATGCGACAGAAGGTGAGCAGTGAGGAAAAAGTGGATAAACTGATTGTGATCCATTTTCATAAAATAACAAATTTTATAGAATATTTCACAGATTATTTTAAAAGAGTGGAAGATTGTGCTGTCTCAAAAATGAAAATTATTTCATGACGTTTTGCTGCTTCAAACTTGCAACATAAACGTCTTGTTTCTCACCTGCTACATTTTTTCTGTACCTTCATACCTGGGCTATACATATCTTCTATCAGCATCCTCCTCCTATTGAATAAGTAAAAGAAGACATTTTAATCCTCGGAATCCTAATACTTTGTAACAAGAAATTTAAACCACCTTGTTTTCAAAAAAAGCTCTGTGCCTCTCATATCCCTCTAGTATTAAATCACACCTTGAATTCTTTTGCAGAACTGGCAACAGCAAATTCAGTGTGACATCTCCTTTGTTTCAGGATTTTCATTCCATACACAGTCACTGCTGAACCTGTTTCTGACACTGCCAAATAAGTGCTCTATACTTACTGTACAGCAACAAACTTAATGTTCAAGACATGATGTGAAAATGACCACAAATACTTCTTTTGAGATACTGGAAGTGGCAGATGATGCCTTGATTGTGGAGGGAAAAATCCAAGGAGCTTGCAAGGGTAATTCCTGTTTCCCTGCTAAAAAATGAAGATCCAGTACTAGTCCTGATTTTCTAGGGGCCTCTGCATATGTGTGTGGCTTAATTTAAAGAGCCTGGATTTTCACAAAATAGATACCTAAATTGATTCTGCCTCCTTCAGGTTAAACATGGGGAAATGCTGACTGACAGAATCACCTGAGGGTAATAAATCTGCCAAGTGTTATGTTAAACAGCCATTCAGCCTGAAATGCACCCTGGCATTCTGGAATAACAATGGGCTACTGTAACATGTGGTGCATTAATTATAGAGCTGACAAGAAAATTACTCTTCAAGCCAAGATTACTAAAAACTTTACTAGGCTTTTTTCCCCTCTGCTGTTAAATACAGTTTTCAGTGTAGCCCTCCCAAAGGTTCTGCCCACCTCCCCCTACAGAGTTAACCAGCATGGCAATAAAGGTCCAAGGAGATCTGCACTAATATTTCACTGAGAACATTGGCTGCTTCCCCAGATTTTATTGTAGTTGCTAAATGATAAATGAGGAATATCAGCATTAAAAATGGCCTTGGCTTTCCTCAGTGTAAGTTTTTCTGATAAACAGAATAAAATATTGCTTCAATGTGTGACTGGATTTACATCCTACAACAGGCATCCTTGTGGATCTCTGGCAATCTATCTGTGAAAAGAAACCTACCCTGGCTTTCAAACACTGAAGTTCTGGTGAGAGAGAAGGAGTTCCAGTCTGGGAGGCAATGCAAAGTTACTAATACATTAGTATAAAGACACAACAGAAATGAAAATACTCTTTTATGAACAGAACACAATTTGTGTGTTGTCCTAGCAAAAACTCATCTCTGATGCCTCTGGCAGTTCCTGAAACTGCTGCAGCTCACGGCTAAATCTGGACACCCTCAGCAAAGCAGGACAGTGGTGCTTCAGCACAAGCCACCTCACCTGTGTGTGCCACATGTACCTAGAGGCAGCAAAGCCTCTTTGAAACAGGTGAGCTCTTCTCCAGTGGCATCCTGACTGCAGGATGTAGAAACAGACCCCAAGGTCCTGAGAGTGCTGTAAGTGCAATGGGAGGACTTTTCTCTGTTATAATTCCTTCCAGGGTGTACTTTTATTCAGAAATTTTGGGATGTGAAAAATTCTCTGTATGAAAAAAATATTGCATCACAGATGACTAATTCTTAATTTTATTACATTAACTTCCTAAATACAATTACTAGTCATGCATTTGCTTTTTTGAATTAGAATCTCTCTCAACACCCAGCCCAATTCTCCAGTGAGTGTTCAGCATTCATGCACTGCTGCTGATATGGAAAAACCCTTCTACTATTGCCAAGATAGAAGTGCTTACTACCAAAGAAATGTTTCAAAACTGTACTAAAATATACTCTGTAGAGTTGACAATGACGTGTTAGGACTAAAGAAAATATTACAAGTGCCATAAGTTGAATTAAAACTCAAAGATAAGCATAAACCTCAACACTCAGTTTCCTACAATTTGAGGTAAAAGCATGACTTATAATCAAACACATCTGGAAAATGACACCACTGAGATTTGTCACCCTGAGGAAGATTCTGTAAGGACACGTTTTTAACATAATACCACACTTCCTTTAAATTGTGTAGAGAGAAATTCTTGGGGATTACAGCATGATTTTTAAAAGTTACATCTTTTATGGTCTCCTTTACTGTAGATTCTGTAAATTTACTATTAGAATAAATGAGCAGCCATCATAGATTAAAAGACCACTCTAGTTTCAACTCTTATAAACCCCACTTTAGTAAACCCTGTTACCTTGTAATTTATTCTAATGCGGAATGTTTTTCCTTTTAAAACCAATTTCTTTTCCTTAGGCACGTCTCAATGCCTTTCCGGTTAATTCTTGGATCAAAAGCCCACATAGCTCAAGCAAAATCTTTCCATTTACCTCAAAAAAGTGTATCTTTTTCTCCTCTTCAGAAGTTGTGAGGAGCTGGGTACCACAACAGCATATTCTTTCAAGGAAAACTTCAGATGAAGCAATGATGTGGACTGGATGCTTGAAGAAAGCAAATGAAATAATACATTGTGCTCTCCTGGTGACCACAAGGGACTGCAGCACTGTGAAAAATGAGGACAATTCTTAATTATGATTAAAAGAAAAATGTGTTTATTGGGTGGCCCACAAACACCTCAATATTATTTTCCAAAATTAAAAGAAAATAACCCAGGAACGCAGTGATGAGAGACCCTTAGTAGCCAGTACGGCTATAGATCCCGACCCAAAAGGACCCTCAGTGCCGGGTCTCAACTGGTCTTGTTCCAGGAGAGAATAGTTTGTAAAGCAGGCCTACAAAACCCAGCACCAGGCTCTGCCTAGGCTAGTCCCAAGCTGAGGCGAAACAGAGTCAGCACCCCAGCAAGCACTGAGCAAACACAGGCCAGGCACAGTGTAGGCAAAAAGCAAGCTTCGACTCTCGTGTTTTGCGTTTTATAGTCTCTTGTCTCCACCCCTCTCCGCCCCTCTCCGCCCATCGCCCAGCCTCTCAGGTCGGAGGTGATTGGTGGAATCAAGGGGTGATGTAAGGTCTTTCCTCCAATGGCTCGTCTTTTGCTAGGGGGCAGTCTCTGGGTGATGTCACCTGGGGTTTTCGGCGGGAAATCTTCTCATTAAAATTCATCGTTGTCATGGTGTCCAGTGACCAGATGCTAAGAACCGTCCTTCGGCTGTGGGGGTAGGGTCTGTCTCTTTAGACTGCCGCCTGTCCTCAGGGAGGATTTCAACAGTTGTCAAGGATCTTCTCACAAATCTTAAACTTTTGCAACTGCTTTAAAACTCAGATGCAACAGTCAACATTAAAACATTCAAGTATGAACTCTTATAACTTTTAAAATAAATTAATAACTTCATTAACCTTCAATTCATTAACACTTTATCTTAAGCACTTGGCACTTCATTAATGCAAAAGCCAACTTCTCTAATTTCATGTTTGACAAGCACCAAAAAAAGAGACATTTCCGAGCAGCAGGATCAGTGGGCTAACATGAACAGAGGTGTCCTCTCAGAACTGCTGCCAATAACCCAGTGTGGGCCAAGTTACAGCCCAGTTCTAGGTGCCTCTGACTTTGAGGCAAACACAGCCTGGATGTTACAGCTCAAGTCTTGTTGTAGAAGTCAGGCCTGTCTGGTTTCAGTCTCAACTGGAAAATGGCTTAAAACTCATGTGATACCTGCACATTTCTGGAAGGAAAAGTTAAAAATTTCCCAAATGAAAATGCTCTGAGTGGAGAACTTCCATGGGGTGAGGTCTGGCTGATGGGAAGGAAATGTAAGAAGAGACAGAATGCAAAGGATGCATTATGGTTACATAAACAGCACGGAGAGAAAGGAGGCTTTGTGCAGGGTGAATCAGTGCCTGTCCAACACTGAAATATGAAACTTGAAGCCTCTCGTTTCAAGTGTTCGAAACCCTCTTCTCATCTCTCCTACCCTGCTTCCAAAATTACATATCCACAGGCTGCACAGATGGAGTCCCACCTTATCAGCTCTTAAGGAGAGCACCATCATCTGCACACTCCTTTCTCCCCAAAGACAGGTATTACACACCTTAGGAAATGGATCAAGTTTCTTTTAATCTCTGTACATCACCTCAACATTTCATAACGCATCAAGAGAACCAACAGAGAATGGACCAAAGAACAAGCCTAAAGTCTTCCTCACAATTTTCAGTCACCAATTTTTGCTTTATTGCCATCATCTTGATGACTGAGTGCCTTCCACAGATACCAGAGGCAGCCATATTGCCTAGGTGCACTTGTCAAATTTTATCTGAAACCTTGGTACATTGTTTTTGCCATTGCTCCACTATGATTATCTGACCTGTCCAACATGAACTAGAACACTTGTTTCACAGCTTCATCAGATCTACCGCTTTGAGAATTCAGCCATGACCACAGATTTCAAGCAGCAGCAACTGCCCAACACTCTGAAGATGCTCAAATACTCACACCCATAGCCCAAACCATACAGCTCAGCCATTGAGCCACTGGGCTGCAGCTGCCCAACATGCTCTAGTGATGTCTAAAAAGTCCCTTATCACAGATCTCTTCTTCAAGTAGTAATTTACTCCTTTTTTCAAGAACAAGGTAAAGAGATTGAGAGTCTCTGTCTCTCTTTATATTGCATGATTTTCAAATTTTCCCTGTAATCCTTTCCCAAACACTCCAATTTGCCGACATCCACGCATCAAACTTGGGCAGACATCTCTACTACTCAAATAAGAGCACTTGGAAACTAATCAGCACAGTTCTGTGAAGCAGTTTTCCATTTTACAGCTCTCATTGTGTTGGGCTGCACACACTGTTTGTCTGTCCTTCATTTGAAGTGGGCTTGCTTTGGTGGGAAGGAAAATAATGTAAATGCCTGCTTTCACATGTAGTTTAATTTGTGCTTGCAGTAGATACTACACAATTCCATTACCTCTGCTTCCAAAATGAGGTGTACTTAAGATTTTAATACTTGGGGACAAGGGAAGACATCAACATTAAAATAAGTTAAAACCACTGCCAAACTTGAGAAAAGAAATTAATGCCCTGTGATCCATTACAAACCAGACCACTGATGGCATAGCTCTGCACTGGCAAAAGTCTCCATGACCTCCATTTTAGGGGCAGAGGATGCTGCGTATGTTGAAAAGGAATCTTGGCTGTGATTACTTGGAAGATATCAGGTTACAAAATGGAAAATCTCTTTCCAACAGACAGCATAATTCCAGTTGGCCATTACATCACAAAACTTCCAGGGATTACTGGCAATTTTAGAAGGTAACTGTGAAGCTATAAAACATCTGGCTGTATTTCACAGGGTGATCATTCACTTCCTGGGTCCCACTTCAGAGTTCTGCATAAGCAACGCTGGTTGCTGACGGATACTGCTGAGTCTCCAGAGCCCACATGATACTGTCTCAAGTCAGAAATGCCACAGCAATCAAATCACCAGAGATATTTGTGCCAGGAATCTCATAATTCACAATTTTGTTTCCCACAAAGCATATTTTCTATATCTCTTTCATGAGAATGCCCTCTGCACTGTGACTGCCAGAAGCAGCCAGGCTTGCTGTGACTGAGGACAGCAGAGCCCAGGCTCACTGGCTGCACTGGCATAAGCTTGAAATGCTTTAATTGCATTAAATGCTTAACTCCACTCACTAGTGTGGCTAAAAGGCTGCAAAAAAAGCAAAGCTTGCAAAAAGAGAGAAAGCACAAGAGGAGGTTAAAACCAAGCAGTAATTTTAAAGATCTGTAGCAACCAGTGACAGCTGGAGACTTCAGGTGCCCATATGGTCAGCACTAAAGTCTCTATTCTTCCCTGTCTCAGACCACAGGCATTTTCATACTCTCCCAGTAATGCAGTAAACGAGCATTACACTCATTACATGAGTGCAACAGTGAAAAACAATGAAAGCAGCTTGGCATTTTTATAAGACAGTTCAAATAAAAATTAATGGTACATGTAATAATAATTCCAAGTGCATTTTGTTTCCATTTATATCCAACTAAGAGACAATTTTTGGTGCGTTTGGTTTTATAGCTCTGTGTATATGCAGCAAAGTAAAAATTCTGCACATGGGAAAATAAATAAGTGGCTATATGACTGGTTGACAGCAAGATTTGTAGAGCTAATTAGTTCAATGAATAGGAAAGGCACTCAAAACTAACAGCTCATCAAATAGTTCTTCATACAAGGGATATCTGTCACCCTGCCTGTGCTGAATAAATATTTTTACTGTCTTCCAGAGATCAATGCCAACACAAACAAATAAAAACAGAACAAAACAAAACACCAAGGCCCAAAGAACCCGACATGCAGGCTGACCTCACCAGTGGCACCTCAGTGGGATCACAGCATCATCAAGGTTGGAAGAGACCTTCAAGGTAATTGAATCCAACCATCAAACCAGCACAGCCATGATCACCCCTAAACTACATCCCCAAATGCCACATCCAAATACCTCTGGAGCACTCCCAGAGATGGTGATGCACCACTTCCCTGGGCAACTTATTCCAATGTCTGACCACTCTTACAGTAATTATTTTTTTTTCAAATCTGAGCCTTCCCTAGCACAACTTGAGACATGGTTGTGTCCCTGGCTACACCATCCTTTCAGGTAGTTGTAGGGAGTGAGAAGGTACCCCCTGAGCATCCGCTTCTCCAGACTAAACAATGCCAGCTCCCTCAGCCACTCCTCAGGCTTTCTAGGCTTCCCCAGCTCCATTGCCTTTCTCTGGATGCCAGAGCACCTCCAGCACCTCAATGTCCTTTCTGAAGTGAGGTACCTAAAACTAAACCCAGAGTTCAAGGTGCTTCACAAGTGCCAGTATAGGTGGATGATCACTGTGGTCACTGCCCTGGTCCTGCTGGCCACACTATGGCTGATACAAGCCAGGATGCCCCTCACCTTCTTGGCCACCTGGGCACACACTGGCTCATATTCAGCCAGTTGTCAACCAACACCAAGTCCCTTCCTGCTGAGCAGCTCTCAGGCCATTCCACCCCCAGCCTGTAGTGCTCCAACTCAAGTGCAGGACCCAACACTTGACCTTACTGAACCTTCTGAGTTGTTCTCAGCCCATTGCTCCAGCCTGCCCAGATCCCTCTGCAGAGCCTTCCTGCCCACGCAGCTTAGTGTCATCTTCAAACTTACTGAAGGTGCCCTCGATCCCCCCATCCTAATCACTAATGTAGATATTAAACGACTGACCCCAATACTGAGCCCTGAGGAGCCCCATTAGTGACTGACTACCCCTCACCACCACTCTCTGGGCCCAGCCATCCAGCCAGTTTTTCAGCCAGGGAGGTTTTCACCCAGTGAGGTATAACAAGCTGTTGGAAATACCAAGCTAGAAACTCCCTTCTGCTGCGGCCCAAACCAGCTTTCTGCGATCCAAGACAGATGAGGGTCGGAATCACAGATATCGATATGTGGACACTGAAAAGCTTTAGTAGAGGGATTTTTCAGCTTTCTGCAGCATTCTGTGAGAACTCTGTGTCCCTCATGAAAACTATGCAAAACACTGCTATGGGTTTTTGTAAACTAATTCTTTATCTTTGCACCTGCTGTTGTTCAGTTAGTGTTGTTATGGTACACTGAGGAAAATATTTTGAAATGGGTGTTGTATAGCCTCCAACAATCATTCTAGGAGGTGGTTGACCAAGGGACCAATAGTACTATGCTACTCTTGCGAATCATCTTTGATTTATAATTAATTAAATAAGCCATTTTCTCCGGATCTTGGTTGTGTCGTTTCTCAGAGTCCTGGGTACAACAGCGACATTGATACACCTTAAATACTGTAATATACATAAACATTCTTCTTGGTTTCAGTCTGAGGCCAAAGGCCATCATTTTGGCGAGTCAGACTGTGTCCAGCGTAGATTATACCACACTGTGTTATTATTGCCCTTAAGAAAACAACAGGCAGGGAACAGAAGACTTCTCACAGCCCCTCTGCTCTCGGTCTGTCTTGCCAGACTCAGATCACAGCACAGCCTGCAGGATTTGCTGTCACTCAGGATGTCTCTGCAGGTGACCCTGGACGCATTTCAGCAGAAGGCACACATTAAATTACAAAAGCATCCACGTCTCAACTTGCTGATCCCTGCATATGCAGCTGGGACTGCAGGAGAAAGCAGAACTCAAGGCAATTCCATGCCCACACAGCTGTCCAGCGTTCCTGACAGCCTAGGTGTCTCGGTTTGAGACAAGTTTAGGGGGGTAAAGCTCTGGAAGGAATGTCTCCTCCCCAGAAGACAGGTTTCAGCACTCCCTCCCCCACCAATACGAAAAGAATTTCTTGGATGAAAGTGAAAAAAACTATCTATTTAACAAGCAGAGTGCCAGCAAGGCACAGCAAACAAACGAGTAATGTTCGATAATAAACCTCCTCGATGTGGAGACAGCTGGTGGATTCAGAGTTCTTTTCTGTAGCTGGCTCAGCCCCTCCCAAGGTCGGAGGCTAGGATGCAGAATCCCCGCAGCCTCCCTGTCAGTCCACAGGGTCCGATGATCTGGTTCTTGGACCACAGCTAGGCCAAACAGTTCCAGAAGAAGAAGAAGTTCCGGAGGATTTCGGTATGCAGTCCTGGGAAAATTTTGTTGTCTCAGCTAACAGGCTGGCTAAAAGCAGGAAGGTGCTCCCTCGGCTCTGCAGCAGTGAGAACACAGGGGAGTGTGTGTGAGTCCTTGAAAACAAACCGCACTGAAGAATTCGCTCGGCTTCCCCTCCGCCCTTTTCCTCGGACCCAGCTTAAAGCTGCGGGACCAATTTCTGGGCAATAAGCAGTGTTGCGGTGGCCCAGCCCACCTTTGGACTTCAAATTAATGAGGATATTCAATGGGTGGACTTCCCTGTGAAAGATAGTGACTCTGAGGGTGATGCGGAAGACGAAACCACGCCCTACTGCTGCCAATCTTAGAGGATCTCCTCCCCCACTCCTCCCATCTCTCATGTTTATGTAAATTGTTTCTAGAAAGTTCTGCAAGGTTGTGATTCCCATTGGTTCATTCAAATAAGTTCCTCCCTAACTCCCTCGCCATTGGATACCTGTCATTACCCATCAATTCCCTATTGGTTTGTCCCTTTCTTCCCCCCCCCCCTTTTTTGTGCTGCATAAGAACCCACACAACTGTCACTTTGTGCTTTTTGTTGCCGCCCCTCCTTGCTTCTTGGTTCTCCTGTCCCTCTGGGCAGGGAATAAAGACCTGGATTGCTGCAACAGAGAGTCCCTCTCTCCTCCTTTGCCTTCACCAATCGCTACTGGAACAGCAGGCTGCTGCCAGCTCCACACAGGGCTCAGAGCAGATAGTTCTCACTAGAGCTTCCATTCGACTGCCAAGCTGTAGACTGTCCTTTTTACCAAGACACTCCAGCAAGTCGCCTGCTTGCCCACCGGGTGGACGAGCGGTCCAGCGACAAAGCAGATGATAGGAGAATACAGTATTGTTATAAAACCACCCCAAGACACTAGGACAGAGGAAGTAGCTCAGCCCCTCGAACCCAGGTACATGTGCAGAGCCTCCAGGCCCTCATGTGCAAGATCTGTTCTAAGACTCAGGGTCCTGAAACAAGTGTAGCCCCTTAACAGTAGATTTGGGCCTAGGATGAACTAAGCTGTATTTTTCAGTGCTACTCCTACTGCTGCTGTTAAAGAAGTGAAAGGAGGTAGATCCCTAAAGAGGTTGGAAAAACTTCTCCCGTTCTTCTGCATTTAAAATCGGCATTCCCACATCCCGAGCAGCTGCCATTGACATTGTTGGGGTTTTAGGAGGTCTCCTTTTGTTTTCTTTTTCTCTCAAAGAATTTTTCCCCATACAAGCTGCCAAAAAGACAAAAGACCTGGCCACAGGGGGAGGAGTCTAGCTGGCTAGCCTCTTTTTACCTGGGATTTTCTCATGTGGGGCAGAGAGGTCCGCGAGATTTGAACTGGATAAAAGGGGTTGGGTGGGGTCCCTCCCTCTCTTGTCCTGCTGGCATTCGAGGGGGAGAGGAGCTGCTGTTGTTGTGGAGAGAGTTCGCCACTACTACAGGCTTTCTGCTGCCTTCCTTCCACCCATCTGCTCGAGTGCCTCAGGGGACCCCGGGATCCCAAGCCCGCCCTTCCCTGCCCTGCTGGGAGCCGGGCCACGGCTGCCGTTCCTTTGCTGCTGCTCCGAGCCTTCGCTGCACTGTAGCCCCGCACCCCCTGCCTGCCGAGACCTCCCGGGGCTCCCGCTGCAGCTCCGGAGTTTGATACATCTTGCCTACCACCCGGGATTTTGTGTGTTCGTCCCTGCTGTTCCGGGATCGGCTGCCCCTGGGGGTTTGTGAGGCGAGCTTCTCGCCCGCCATTACCGCGTGCTCCCCGAGCTCGCTCCGGAGCGCCCCCTGCAGCCGCGAGGGAACCATCGCACCCTCCCCAAACAGCCGAGGGAAGGCAGGCACTGAGTTCCTGGTTCTGTTTGTTATTACTGCCGTAGTTATTGTTGTTTGTTTGCCTCTCTCTCTCTCTCTCTATACATATATATATTAGTAGAGAACTGTTATTCCTATTCCCTATATCTGTGCCTGAGAGCCCCTTAATTTCAAAAATTATAATCATTTGGAGGGAAGGGGGTTGCATTTTCCATTCCAAGGCAGGCTCCTGCCTTCCTTAACAGACACCTGTCTTTCAAACCAAGACAGACATAAAACTGAAAATATACAATGCAAAACACCTTGAAACTGGTACAGGGTTGACTGAACTGTCTGTCCTGGCAGCCAAGGGTTGTCCTCAGTTCACTGTCCCAAATCAGATCTTGGTGCTTGTTTCCTGTATGTAAAGCCAGGCCCAATTCATATACCTCAACCTATTTCAGATACCACTGGAAAGGAAAAAGACAATATTTATTTATGTTTGCCAATTTTCTCGTGCCACAGCATGTGAGTTGAGCCCAGCACTTCATTGCTAATAAAGAGCCAGGAGGCTGTGGCTCAAGCCCCCCAAGCCAGCTGCCAGGCTGACTGCAAACTGAAGCATTTCAGATGTCCATGAAACAGGTCCTGTCACACAGTGTAAGAGCTGTGTGTGCTCTTTTGGGGCATTAACTCCTTCCTTGTGCGCTTCTTTGCATTGTGTTGAAAATTATGATTAATTAGGAAGACAGAACACATCCACAAAGAACACTCTATAGAAATGGCAACACCTTGTGTAGACATTTGAGGTCAACTCATTTTCCATGAGACTTCGCTACAGAAATGTTGCTTCATCAAACACAAACAGGTTCATGCAAGTGCTTTTGTGTCAGGGACCCCAACGGGGCCATGTACTGCAGATTAAGGAAACAGTCATGCATTGAACTAATAACAGATGAAACGATAAAAATCAGCAGTGTTCTAGGAAGGCTACTGATAACACCATGTCTCGCTTGGGTTTCTAAAACCTACATATACCACCTTATTCAATACCCTTTTCTAAAAAATTAGGCTCTCAGGGATAGTTTTATTTCTCAAAAGGTGTGGGAAGAGATGGGATGGAGTTGAGTTACAGGCTGTGGGACAAAGAAGCACATGGCAGCACAAAGGACCACGTGGCGGCATAAAGAGACTTGTCTCTGCCAGACCCTGGGGGGAGGAGGTGTCACACAGCAGAGCCCTATGGAGAGGAGCTGTTGGAAGCTGACAGATGGGTGACCAGCGCGTGATCACCCCATAGAAGGACATTCAGAAAGTGTGTTGCTGATGTGGCAGCATGGGATAGGTCAGGTAGTGAGTATTGCCATGTAAGGAAATACTGTGCCTTGAAGAAGTGTGTAAAACCAGCTTGTTCCTTTGAACAAACGATTCAGATTTCCTGCCGGTCTGGGTCTGTGGGAGGGCGGGTGTTTATCTAACCCCGCTCCTCCACGCTGCTCCAGCCGAGCTCCGCGGGCTCAGCGAGCTTACTGAGGGTCCGAGTCCACCTTCAAACCTGCGGCGTAAGCAAACCCTAGTGTCCTCAAAGGACTGCGGTTGGGGGTGCTCGTCCCACTCCGGGAAGCTCGCAGGACACCGGTCTCTGGTGCTCTGAGGAAGGTTAAAGACCTCAGGCTTTCTCCGAGTCGCAATGAGAAGGACGAAGCAGGAGGCTGAGGGTATGGGAGGGGGTCTCCCGAGCTCTCTTTATTTAGGGAAAACAGGAATGGGGATGAGCAGGTTCGGGGTCGAGAGGTCTCAGGGGAGAGAGCCCCCGAGCACGGGTGTGCACGGGGTTAAAAGGAGGTACAAACAGGGAGGGGTTTGGAGGGAACAACCAATGGGGTACACAAATCGGGAACATCAATCAAGGTAGGGACCAATGGGGGAGAACAGTGGGAGGGGTTACAACATAGGAACAAATCAGCAACCGAGAATGATAGAACCTTCTAGAACCGGGGGAGGGAATAATTGGGTAGAACTGCCCTTTCTCCGCCCAGGGGGCGGGCTTAAACCATGTCCTCATAGATTTGCTCCTCCTCCCAGGAGGAGTCTGACGAGGGGCCGGAGCATTGAGGGGAGGGTGCCCTCATCGGAATAGAGGACCGCCCCTCCACATGGGTCCGTGTCGCAATCGCTACAAATGGTGCCCTGCATCAGGGACTAGAGCTGTAGGTGAGCCACAGAGGACATGAGGGCTGGACAGTCCTCCTCGGACCTGGCGAAGTCCATGTCGCAATCACCGACAAAAAGGGCTTGTATGAAATACATCATTGTGAGAGACAAACCAGGTTACAAGACATTGTTCTAGGCAGAACAGTTAGTTACAGTTAGCAAAAGAAAAGAAAGTACTTGTCTATCTGTATTTTGCACTCCTTGATGCAGAGGAGAAACTAACATCCTAAATAACAACGACCAAAAAAGAAGAAAAATAAAGCAGCAATGAGCATACACCTGAAACCAAGCGCAAGGACCCAAATCTCTCATCCTTCTGGCAGCAAGTGCTGAGTGGGACAGAGGACGGAAAGGATAAACTTTAGAAGCAGCTGGTGGGAGGGAATCACTCCCACAAATACCATGAGACAATGAAACTCCCTCAAAAAGACCAGGAAATCTCCTGCAGCTCCCAGCTGCTAATACCAGCAGCACTGTCCCTGGTACAGAGAAATGCAGTACTGTTAAAGAGTCCGAAGAAATTCATGGCTTTTACAATTTTATTACTGACAGTCAAGTAAACCATCAGATCCTCTCGCAAGAGATATTTCTAACAGATTTGAACTTGTGATATAGCTATTATTCAATCAACTCAGTTTTGCAAACTAAATCAATAGCTGGAACCATTCCAAGAGTCATAATGAGACCATAGTAGCTACATATTTAAAAGAGAAGAAAAAGTAAACCATCTGTTTGCTTATGTATAGTAACAGACAACATACCCTTGCCACCTCTTTTGATTTTGACACTGTACTCCTTTGAAGAACTACCCAGAAGAAAAATGCTCAAGCTGTAGCTGACTTTCATCATACTCCCCAAATCTTAGTCTTCTTTTAAAGCAAATCACTGCAATTCTCTTCATCTTTTTATGCCTATAATATAGGGTTCCAAGCACACTTTTGGATATAGAGGCCATTTGGGACAAACATAAATTGATGAAACATTGGCCTTGTCTTCTGAGCATTTCAAAATGATGACACACATTTCAGTATTTGAATTCTTCTAAACCTGAGGCATGATAGTGAATGAAAGCAGATCTGAGGAAATTCACATCTGAACATCCATTTGTGATTTAACTTTTAACATTTTGTCAAATCTTCCCGAACTTCCTTAATAACAAAGCAATACAACAGGAGCATTTCCACTGAGATATTGAAACTGACTCTTGAAAACGTCGTACAAGAAAGGTTAATCATAGTTTCCATTTTACTTTCCTCGTGCTGACCCAGCCCACACTCAGTTCAATAACTTTTCTCAGGTTGGCTAAGGTGACCAGCAGGACGAAAGTCCACATTCACAACTAGTATAATTCATGACAACTTGTTTGTACCGTGGTCACCCTCCCATATTGACCTCTCCTTGTGTGTGAAAAGGTGGTCATGGCCAGCACTACAATTATGAATAAGATTCACAGACTTACTATTTCCATTATAAAACCCAATTTCCAGGGTTTAAGAAGTCAGCAGTTCCAACTGCACAAGTTATCAGCAGAGTCACAGTTTGTTCTTATCTATTTATAAAAGCAGTTTAAATCCACTCAGCCATTGCTGGAGACCTATAAACCATGGCCTGCATGTTCCTCTTCAGCTGTTTAGAACTTACACGCTCTGAACATTAAATTCTCCTCTGACGAAAGCAAGCAGAGGTGTGTTTCAGGGAAGGCGTTAGAAACGCCT
Organism: Eulacestoma nigropectus; assembly: GCA_013397775.1. Taxonomy (NCBI): domain Eukaryota; kingdom Metazoa; phylum Chordata; class Aves; order Passeriformes; genus Eulacestoma; species Eulacestoma nigropectus. The sequence goes on along the minus strand of VZTE01004038.1, from coordinate 16,073 downwards.
CCCATCCAACAAACTCAGGGCTTATTCCCATCACTTCCTGTTTATTCAGTCTCCAGGGAACAGAATGAGATCTTTACTTACTTTTGACACAAGCATGCCAAAATTAGAAATATGGTAGTTCAGGGTGCACCAAACATTGTAACCTGATTATGTCAAGCTCTTAGAACAGGCAAAACCTGTAAGATGCATTGTACAGCTTCCCAGGGGTTGTGCCAGCTCCAGGCTCACGGCTGGGTCCTGGAGCAAGAGGCAGTGCCAGTGCCAGCAGTGTCTGCGTTTTGCTGTTGAGATAGGTAGCGACATGCATAGATACACACTGACACTTCAGGCGAGGGCTAAAAGCAGACTTTATTCTACAAATCTTAATTTATATAGTTTCTTGGCACTCGTAGTGTATCCGCATTGGCTTCTAAGTTAACACCCCACAAACTATTGGTTACTTGCTACCAACACCCATCTAAAACAAAGCTAAGTAAATACCAGTGTCCCTAGAGCAGCTGTGTTTTGTTCATCTGTTGTTTATAATTTCTTGCTTCTTGTTGATGTTACGCTTCTCATAGGTACCGACCAAATTCTCAAGGATATATAACGATTGTGTCCAAGTCAATGTCCGTGAAACTGTCAGAACAGCTGTCAGTTCCCACAGTTCCCCCTTTTTGTTTTTCAACCGGAAATGCAGCATTTGCGGTCCTCTGCAGGGCCCTTTGCAGAAAGGAGAACAAACACAGCACAAAGAGTAAAACAAGAAGGATAACAATTACAACTAAACATCCCGTTTTTATGAGGTCTTTCATCCATTTAGTAATTCACCAGTTACCAAACAGAGCATTAAACCAATCGGAGTAATTTTCTTCTCTTAATTTTGAAATACCTATTTGTAGTTCCTTTATGCTAGCAAACATGGATTTAGAGTGGTCAGAAAGATTCACGCAGCACATGCCATCAAATTCTTCACAACCGTGTCCATGAGCCAACAGCAAGAAGTCAATAGCCACTCGATTCTGCAGGGTGGCCTGTCTAATGGAATTAACATCAGTTAACAATCCTGATAAAGCAAGTGAAGTGGCATTAGTCTGTTTGGCAAGCCAACAACCTAACTTGTTTAACAGTGCTAATGCTTTGGCAGCCGCTACTCCAGGAACAAAAAGAGAAGATAAAACACATCTTTCTAATCCCCAAAAATCTAAGGTGCCATTGCAGTCTCTTGCAAAGGAACGCAAGGACTGTTTGTCACGAATTGCGTTTGTGCGATTTAAAAGCATAGTTAAATTTGGAGCAAGCATAGTCAGGTGGCCAATAGTACCTGGTCTGCCAACAGCGAGTGAGGGTAGTGCAGGCCACACGCAATCTCCACAAATTAAGAATATTCCTCAAGGCAATTTGCGTGGAGAGTTGTCTGAAGTAGCTTGGTAGTATGTAACACCAGTATGATCTAAAACGGTCCAATTGCACCAAGCTGAAACATTTCGATATACGGTATTTGCGGGTGATACATCTTGAGTACTGGGACAGTGTGAGTTCTTCCAGTACCATGTCCATGTGTAATTAAAAAAGACACACGCTGGTGTCCTTATTGACCCCAAAATATCTATTTCTTGTGGCTCAAGGGCCACAGGGAATCTATCATCCAATACATCAATTTCATGAAGGCATTTTTTCAGAGTAGTGCTACAAGCAGTTTTAGGAGCCCGGCCATAGGCTTCCTGAACTATTAAAGAAGGTTCAGCCGGTACTCCAACCAAACGTGTGAAAAGGCGATTGGGTGTTGCAAGAGACAGGCATAAGGATGATTGGTTCAGGACATCGGCAAGGGTTACCCACACATTGTCCTTTGGCATCGGGGGTAGCGTGGCCAATCCTTGCTCTGTCTCAACCTGAAGCAGGACCATCCAACAGATGGCCCACACCGTCATCATCTTCGGAAGGTTTCCTGTTGGTCTCATGATGCTTTTGATGTCACAAGTCAGGGCGAACACATCTTGCAGGTATCCACCGTACACCGGTATCTGTGGAAACACAAGCATACCCGCGCCACCAAGTGATAAGGTCCCATGGGCCTTCCCACTTGTTAGTGATTAAATCTCGTACCCATACTTTTGCTCCAGGCAGGTGCGTTTCACCTGCAGACTACAACGAGAAAAAATGATTCAAAAGAACAGGATTATTAGAGTTTGGTGGCACTGTAAGATGATTAATTGTGTATAAAGCTTTTGCCAGCCGGCTCTGTGGGGTTTGTCCAGTCATTCCCCCTTTTTGTTTTTCTAAAACACACTTCAGAAAACCATGAGCACGTTCAATAATAGCTTGGCCAGTGGGAGAATGGGGAATACCAAATTTGGGCATCACACCCCACAGTTGTAAAAACTGCCGTGTCTTCACAGAGACGTAGGCAGGGCTGTTATCAGTTTTCACAAAGGAAGGCATGCCTAAAAGAGTGAAAGCCAGGCACCACAATGGGCAATAGCATCACGACTCTTCTCTCCTGCATGAGCAGATGCCCACATAGCAGAGGAGAAGGTATTAATAGAAACATGCGCATACTCGAGACAGCCGAATTCAGCAATATGGGTGACATGTGTCTGCCAAATTTTCAAGGCTTGTAGGCCTCTGGGGTAAAGGTGTGGTAAAGGTGGTAAAAGCGCCTGCTGGTAAAGGTGTGGTGAACCCTCGACAATCAGAACAGGAATTAACAATGTCGCAAGCCTCAGTAGGTGTTAGCAGAAACTGCTTTTGTAGAGTACAAGCACTCTGACGGCAAATAATCATGTGAGGCTTTGGCTTGCGCTATTTTATCAGGCTGAGGCACCATCCACGCAGGGTTGGCTAACTTATCAGCTCTGGCATTGCCTTCTGCTATAAATCCTGGTAAATTGGTGTAGCTCCTTATGTGCAAAATATAATAAGGATGAATTCGGCTCTGAATCGCACACCACAAAGTTTTCAACAATGAAAAAAGAGAAGCATTATTAACCTCCCTCAATAATGAGCAATCAAGGTGTTGTGTAATGTCCGCAACAGAAGCAGAATCAGTGACAAGGTTCAATGGCACATGAGAAAAATGCTGGAATGCCATGGCTACAGCTCTTAATTCAACCAGCTGGGCAGAGCCTGACTCGTGGCCCTCCAGCATTTGCCATCCAGATTCGTCCTTCCAGGTGACAATGGCTTTTCCCATTTTTCCTGATCCATTAGTAAAAACTGTGAGCCCCTGTAATGGCACATGACTGTTCTTAGGTCGTAAAGACAAGCTGGTGGATTTTGCCCATTGCAGCAATTTGTGACTGGGCAGATGCTAAGCAATCTGCCCTGAAAAGTTTTGCAATGCACCCTGTAAAGGAGCACTGTTCGCAAAACTCCATTCAAAATATTCTTACTGAATGGAAAGTACAATTTTTGCAAGGTCTTTGGCCATCAATTGCAAGCATCTCTGCCAGCACTTGATAATCAGTTGAGCATTTAGTTCAAACAGCGTAGGAGCTGTCTTCTTAGGTTGATGAGGCAAAAAGACCCATTCTAAGATGTGTGAAGGATCAGACCATCGCTCATTCCATTGTCCAATGATGCCTGTAGGATGGAAATCTGGGATGACAAGAAACACAATGATATAAATGGTAAGGTCGACCCAATAGACCTGAAGGTTTGAAATAGCCTGTTGCACTTCGTCCAGCGCTTATTCTGCTTCAGGGGTTAACTTCCTCTGAGAAGTTAGCTCCGGGTCCCCTTTAAGGAGATTAAACAATGGGGACAATTGTGCTGTGGTCAGCCCTAAATAGGGCCGCAGCCAATTTATAGTACCCAAAAGTTTCTGCGCATCATTCAAAGTCTGAATTGATTTTTCAAATTGAACATTTTGTGGTTGTATTATTTGCTCAAGTATTTTCAGTCCCAGATATCTCCAAGGTGGTTGCTGTTGCACCTTTTCTGGAGCTATCTGCAGACCATAATTTCTCAGTGCTTTAAGCAAATGTGGTTGGATTTGCAACAAATCCTCTTTTGTGGGAGTTGCTACTGGGATATCATCCATATAATAATAGCAATAGGCTCCAGGGAATTGTTCCCTAACTGCTGATAGGGCTTGTGCAACATACCGTTGACAAATGGTTGGGCTATTTTTCATGCCCTGTGGCAAGACTTTCCATTGATATCGTTTCACAGGTTCAGCATGATTAACAGATGGCACTGTAAATGCACATTTTGGAACATCCTTTGGATGCAGCGGAATGGTGAAAAAACAATCTTTCAGATCAACAATCAATATATCCCATTCAGCAGGTATCACTGTGGGAGATGGCATTCCAGGTTGCAAAGCACCGATGCTCTCTATCACTGCATTAATTTGACGCAAATCATGGAGCAATCTTCATTTCCCTGATTTCTTTTTGATTACAAAGACAGGTGAATTCCAGGGGCTTGTAGATGGTCCAGTGTGTCCCAGTTGTAACTGTTCTTGAACCAATTCATGAAGGGCAGCTAACTTTTCTGTTGTCAGGGGCCACTGGTTTTCCCAGATAGGTCAGTCTGTGAGCCACTGCAGAGGTAGTTTAGGGTACTTTGCGCCCTTCTGCACAGTGGCCCCTATCAAAAATTCATCCCTACTCTCACCCCCCAAGCTGCTAGAACATCCCATCCCCACAGATTGAGAGGTGCCACAGTGACATAGGGACAGTAGCCGTCTGCCCCTCTGGGTTTTTGATTAATACAGGTTTGGCACTCAAGCAGATTTGCATGGCGCCCCCAAGGCCAGCGACAGCAGATCCCGCCCACGTCATGGGCCATGAGGGAGGCCATGCAGAAGTAGAGATAATGGTAACATCAGCCCCTGTGCCTATGAGTCCCTTAAGTCTTACTTGTGATGGAGTCATCCCTTGCATAACCAAAAAGTACAAACCATTTGAGGTCTCTGGTCCGATATGTCTTGGGCCCAATACACTTGAGGTGGTCCCGTTGATCCAAAGCCTTGATCCCCTCGTAGTCTAGAATCTGGTTTTGGGACACAAGACTTAAAAGGAACAAGTTGAGCAATACGAGTCTGAGTAGGTATAGTAACAGGAGGGGAAGGTATAGACACCATAGCATGTATTTGTCCCATGTAATCAGCATCCACAACCCCTGGATGTACAAAAATACCTTGCAATGTTGCACTTGATCTCCCTACTAACAAGGCACTAGACCTCATCCTATAGGTCCATGCACATCTAGAGAGACTTTATGTACTTTCAATGAATTTAAAGTGACTAGGCTGGCAGTGGAAATATCCATGCTGGCTGACCCTCTCGTAGTCCCGATGAGTTGGTCACATAAACTCGTGCCAGTCACTCTCTCTGGGAAAATGCTTGTATCTGCGTGCACTTCTCTGTTGCGCTTGTTCTTCCGTTTCCCTGGTTCCCGATAGGATATCCATTGGCATGGAACTTAGATTTGCAATGCTTAGTATAATGTCCCAGTTTCCTGCATCTCTTACAGTTTTCTGCGGGGCCCTTTGGTGACTGACTTCTGCAGGAACGCTTGGATTTTCTGTGATGCTGTTATCCACGGTCTTGACAAGGATGTATTACCTTGACTGCAGCTGCAAGGGATTCAGCTAGCACGGACATCTTGTGGTAAGTTGTTCCCACTTTGGCACAGGCATTTATCATCTCCTCCAAAGTAGGGTTCTCCTTTGGCAAAAGATCTGTGGCTCTTTTACAGTCCTCATTAGCATTGTCCCTGGCCAATTGCAGTATCAGTTGTTTCTTTGCTGGGAGATCCACGATCTCCTTATCCATTGCATCCCGCAAGCAGTCTATGAATTGCAGGTAAGGCTCCTTGGGCGTTTGCATTATCATGGCATACCTCTGCGAAAGTTCAGAGAGATGTGCCACCTTCAGTATAGCCTGCCTGCCCAAATCTTGAGACTGAGCCAGGATTAAAGGATGCAGACGAGCCTGCAACTGTGGATTGTCCACAGGAGGCAGTCCCATCAGCTGAGCTATGCCTCCTCCACTATGAGGATCAATTTGTGGCAGTCGAAGGTTGGCTAGTGCCTTTCCACAAGGTGCCACCACGTAGACTCAAACATTAGATATTGAACTGGAAAGCAAATCAGCTTTGCTATTTGCTTAACATCAAAGGGAGTCAGCTCTTCTGCAGCTAAGAAAGAAAGCATCTTAGCAATGGCTGGAGAAGCCAAGCCGTATTTTGTAGCCAGCTTACGAAGGTCAGAGAGAATCTGCCAGTTAAAAGGTGAATGGTGATCAGGCACCTGACCTCTGCCTCTGATAACAAGAAACGCTCCGATCATTCCCTCAGAATCTGATTGACTATCCATCATAGGAGACTGCATGGGTCCAGAGATACATTCCGCCATGTCCAGATCTCCATTAGCAACTGCCAGTGTCTTTATACATTTCCAAAAGCTTAGTGGGTCATAAGCAGATATAGTCACAGATTCAGGTTGCATAGTAAATACGTCGTCCGGCGGATCGGCAGGCGGGCTGCAGGAAGGACCCCCCCATGTGTAGTTCTTGCAAGTCTAGGAGAGTGAGGGGCTCCCTGGGCTGTTTCGGTCGGCCGAGCACAGCTGGCGGGGGCTGAGAAGCCTGAGAAGCCGCAGGGCGACTCCTGGCAGGCGGCTGCAGGGCCGCTCCGCCACTTTCGGGTTGTGCAGCCACTGACATAAGCCCGCTCAGGGATTGGCCAGGCAGTAGCTGAGGCGGGAGCCCGCCCGGCACCTGCGCAGATGGTGGCAGTCCACCCGGCGCCTGCGTAGATGGCACGGTGCGGCACGGGGCAGGGTGGGCCCGAGAGGGGCCGCCTGCCCGCCTGCATCGGGGAATGGCGGCACAGCTGCATCCAGGACATTAGGAGTGGGGGAAGCCATGCGCACCACCTCCTCCTCCGTATCTTCCCACTCGTCCTCAGGCAAAGGTGAACAAATTGGACTTCTCGAAGCACGGGGCGTGGGGTCAGCGGAGCAGTGAGCGCAGGATTCGCAAATGCACACAAGCTCGGCAGTTTCAGCTATATGTGCTGGCGTGGGGTCACCCGCCCTGTCCTTCTGCTCCTCCACCCGGTGTTCTGCCATGCCGTGTCATGTTCCCCTTGCACCACTTTCAAAGCGTCCAATACTATTCTCCAAGTAGTAAGTACTGACTTTGCAGTTTCATCACCATGGGAGGCATGGTCGAAGATAAGTTGCCCAACTCCCTCCCAGACTGTCACGCTGAATGCATTTACTGAGGTCAGCTCCACGCCTTTACTCTTAGTCCACAGTAACAGGACTTTCAAGGTATGCTTATCATATGTAATACCGCGATTGCCTAACATTAATGTCCAGATATTCAGTATAGCCTTCTCTTCCTGGGGTATTTGTGCTCCCATTTTATCCCCTCAGCAACTCACCTCAAAGGGCGCAGTATTGGTCCGGACCAATGGCTTCTCTAAGCCGCTTTCTGTTGCTGGGTTCCCCTCTCCGGCCGTGTTCAATAAAGTGGCTGCTTGCAGGCAGCTGCCTGAAGAGGTGCTTTATCGCGTCTGGGTCACCAGATGTCGCTGTTGAGACCGGTAGTGACACGCATACACACTGACACTTCAGGCGAGGGCTAAAAGCAAACTTTATTCTACAAATCTTAATTTATATAGTTTCTTGGCACTCGTAGTGTATCTGCATTGGCTTCTGAGTTAACACCCCACAAACTATTGGTTGCTTGCTACCAACACCCATCTAAAACAAAGCTAAGTAAATACCAGTGTCCCTAGAGCAGCTGTTTTCTTTATCTGTTGTTGATAATTTCTTGCTTCTTGTTGATGTTACGCTTCTCACAGGTACCGACCAAATTCTCAAGGATATATAACGATTGTGTCCAAGTCGATGTCTGTGAAACTGTCAGAACAGCTGTTGGTTCCCACATCTGCCCGCACCAAGGCAGATGGTTCCCTTTCCCCAGCACGGCTCAGCCCCGCTGCCCAGCACACAGCAAGAGGCATATGCAGCTGTGATGAAGACAGATGCCCATGCTGGAAACCTCTGAGTTGGTACAATCCAACAGAACAAGCCCCAGTGAGGTGGGAAAAGTGGGAACTGTTCTTCCAGTTCCTCTCTGGTGCAAACACCAAGTCTGCATCTGGTCTCCCAGGTGCCAACACTCTTACAATGAACACAGCCAGCTTGCTACTACTTTCCCCTTATTACTGAGTCAGAAGACAATTACATCACAAAAAGAAAAGGTGTAACTTTTAAGTTTGGGAGGTATAAAAACAAAAAGCATAAAAATAAGTAGAAATGCTAAATGAAATATATATATGTGCAGAAATGGAAAAGAAGTCTGTAAAACGGTGGTGATCATTGGTATCCCATGTATCCAGCTCTGCTCCTGACACAAAACATCCAGTATCCCTAGCAGTGAGGCTCTGGAACGTGTGAGAGTCACTGACTGTCACAGGTCGTCACCCAGCAAGTTTGACTCACCACACTGCCCAGATTCAGCTGGGCTTTGGCTGCACAGGCTGTTTCTTAGAGAAAATTAATTGCATTCTGTATAAGAAACAGTACAAGTACCTGAAATGAAACACTGGAGAAGATATCTCCTGGTTGGTTTTTTTCCCAGCAAAACCATTTATATGGAATATAGTGGAAAAATAAAGGAAAACCTAATGTGCTTTTTGCACCATAAAGCAACACTGGATTCCTAAGAACTGGAATTTTCAAAGCGGTATGGGTGGGTCAGGTATGCAAGCCTCACACTATTGCAAAAACTTGGCTGAGTAATTTCAGAAACACCAACTCTGGAAGAACAGAAATATGGGCAAATTCTGAGACAGTGAAAGCCAGCACAGGCCTTTCCACTCAGGCTGTAACATCAGCTGGGAGTTGATAGGTTTCACCTTTTCAGGTGTCAGAGTTTTGGCCTCTGCAAAAAGATGAATTACATAATCCTCCTGCACAAAAGAGAAAATGAATTCGTTTCTCAGACATGATAATGAAACCTCGAGCCCTGAAAATGCTTCTCCCTCTGCTAATCCCCACACTCAGTGACTCCATCTTGTCTCAGAGGTGTCTTGATGGCGGCGTCTGTCTGCACAAAAGTGAGGAGGTTTGGGAGAGCTCACAACACATTCACGGCTGCTTTGTCCAGTTTGGTGTCTGTTGCTTTACAGAAGCAGGGCAGCCCAAGCAGCAAAGAGACTGCACGTGGACCTTTCTGCACAGAGAAGCTGCAGAGGAACCCAGAGTGAAGCTGAGCCCATGTGAAGGAGTTGTGTGTGAGAGGCACCAGCAGGTCCAGAGTGAAGGCAAGCACAGCAATTACTCTGCAGGTTTTGTCAGGAAGCCTCAGTAAAAAGCAAAGTGTCCCAAGCCAACAGAGAGATGGTGCTCGGATTCTGGTTCACACGTGATCATGGAAGAAAGAAAAAAACTGATCAAAATACTGCACTCTCTATCTTTCTACAGCTTATTACAGAGGCAGAACTTACTATTTCAGAGTAAGTTCCACCACCTGATACTATTCTGGTCTTAAGATTATTTTAGTTTGGAGTAATTCCTCCAAACTAAAATAGTAAACAAAATAAATCCAAAGTGCTGCAGGCCAGCACTAACATATCCACAAGAGGTTGAGGAAAGCCTTCTGCAGTATGAAAAGGAGTAAAAAGTGATCAGTTAAATATTTCAAGGAGAAAAAAGTCCAGCCTTGGTAGTAAGAATCTTAATATGGTAACAACCAATCCTGCTGGTATAAGCAGCATCTGTGACCACCATCTACTTATAAAATGACTTTTAGTCTTCAATATTTATTCCATACTAGTGAAAATTCAGAGCATCTTCTCTCAAATCAGTCTAATTATAACAGTAAAAACTAGAATGAAATACTCAAATCCAGGGATTTAGTTCTCCTTCCTGCATTGACACCTTCTCTTTGTTGAGTTATGATTGCAAAAGCAAACAATGATGGAGCACATCAGAACTGAGACAATGAACACATCTAACTTGATCAACTATCTTCAGTGTTATGCAATGTTCAATATTGATTTTGATTCTGCTAGACTTCTATTGGAGTTATCTGTTCCAGCCAGCTGCCAAATATACCTGCTCAGTAATGTGTCCAAATTCATTAACAGTTTTGTTTTAATAATATTTCATTTTCAAGTTTAATTTTATCCACACATTAGCTTCATATTACTTATGCAAATAAAAGCTTTATGACTATACTAGCAATAATTCATTATCATTCCCTACTGGCTTAGTGAAGAAATTTGTAACTTTGGAGTACATCCAGAGCTTTTATTGAAGATACTAAGAGAAGTCTACATTCAGTTAGAATCATTTGCACATACTAATTAAATAGAATTAGCATAAGTCTCAAACTCTTTCCAGGCTCAACAATTGATTGTCTAGGATAGGACTTTTCCTTGAGTCCTGTCTGAAGGATACTGTATGAAGATGGAATCCAATGAGCATCCTGGGGGAAGGAGGCTGCAACTGTTGGAGCTGGGATCCAGGACAGGAAGGTGATCTATTTCTTGAAAGTTACTGCTCCATCTTCACCATTATGGAGAACACTTGTCCCTTCCTCATCTATCTATCCCTTATCATCTCTAAGGAGTGGGAGACAGGAAATCAGTGGCTCTAGCCAGGGCTATTTCCATCCCAGGGACTCACTCCAGGTGATAAGTGATAGCGGGTAAGGAAGGAAATACCAAAACTGTATGATCAGGTTGCAAAACCTAGAATGTTCTAGTTACTGGGACCAAGGCAGACTGTTTTGGTGTTTTTTCTGTTTCTTTACATCTTCACAACTGGTCACAGGTAGGGAACTTAAAATGATTAAACATACAAAATAGTTGCAAACTTGCAGAATGGATCGTAACAACCCGTTCCATATTGCCACAGAAGTCCTACAAGGCTGCATCTTCTAAAGTTCCAGTGATTCCATCTCCATTCCAAAGACTGGACCCTAAATTACCTCAAAAAACTTATTAAGAAAATTACATTGAATATATTTCTTTCTTTGTGCTCTAAATGAGCTCTTGTTGGATCAGGAACTGTCATCTGTTTACTTTAGTATGTTCCAAGTCCCATAAAGACTGTGGGTATCTCCCCATCTCCTACAGAAGATGTTTTAATTAGCCAATTATATTACTAAAAAGCAGTCTAATTTCTAGACCAAAGAATAGCATGGCACAGATATTAAAATCAAATTAGCAAGATATAGCAGTGTTTTCCTTCGGCATGCAAAAGCAACCTTCTGCACAGATAATTAGCATTGTGTCTGGGTGTGATCTGTAGCAGTGAAAAGCACACACAGTACTGAGTAATGAACATGGTGACAGGTATATGAACTTCCTTCTACTGTCTCCAGCTTTTGCCCTTTTAATTTGGTTTATTGGTAATCACCATGTGTCCTTTAAATGTATGCTTTAAAAAACAAACAGCAGTGTTTGCAAACCATGAGCAAAGCACATACACCAAAAATGGAAGGCGGAGGGAGGAAGTAGATCTTACAGCTCGACTCCACGCTGACTTCTTTCCTCAAAACTACAAGTTTACATCGAAGGAGAGAATTAGAATGTTTGATCCAGGATGATGGGCACTTTTGCTTGCCAACTAGTGGAAGCTGAAAGGAATCTTTTAAATTGCACCTAGAATCTACCTTCTGAGGTGGAAACCAACTGAAAACACATTTATTTGGGCATTAAAACCAGACATTTACAAAATGACTAGCTGCTTTGAAGAATGTATTTCCGCCTTTCCTCCCAAAGAAAACAGCAGGCTGCTCTTCCCTGCCCTGCCAGCAGCCCTGCTCCCAGACCCCAGCTGTGCTGCACACAGAGTCACTGCTTTGAAAAGCGGCATGGATTTGTCTGGATAACACTTTTATCCTTTAAAGGCTGTGGCAGCAGAGCACCTCCCTTGGCAAAGCTCACAGATCAGCTCTGCTTAACCCGTGAACTCCGAAACCTTAACGCAACCTTTTATGGGTTCTGAGGTGTAAAACCACCTCTGACCAAAACAAGGCCAAAAAGGCCGGACAGTGAGAAGATGAAGGGGCAGAAATGGGCTCAGGTAGCAGCTGTAGGGTACTGGCCTGGCTCCCGGGGGTGCAGAGCCTTCTTTGCTGCACCACGTGCAGCCCCAAAGTCAGGCTGGACTCGGGCTGGGAGTAATTGATCCCCTCACAGCTTCTGACAGCCCAGAGATGCCCTGGATTGGCATGGACACACTCTGACCTGCTCTAATATATAAGGGGAATCATTTACCTACATAAAATGGAAGCTCTGAAAGGTGCAGTGCATCCACATATCTGAACCCACATTTATTCTCTTCAAAATTACTGTAAGGGAAGGATTAGAAGACTGCAGGGATCGTTTCTGCCTCCCTGGGATTAGTGCCTCATGTGTTTCTGGCTGTATTTACTGTGCTGCTGAATAGAGATTCAGAGAGGATTGACAATCCAGAAGAAAGGCAAATGAAATACAAAGCATGTCAGTACTCTTCTGATGTTGCTGCTGCCAACACTGCTAGTTCCTCCTCTGAACAGAATAGAATTGTACATATTTTATTTTGTCTGAAGGATCATAATGTCTTTGTACAATTTTTGATCCATAATTTCTTCTTACCGCACCTGGTGTCCTGCTCACTTGCTACCCTGAAAAAACCAGTAGGATCATGCACTGGATTAAACCAAATGATCCATCAGCTAAACAAAAAGATTGATGAAAATCTCATTTCTCTGCGTGCTTTCTGACAACAAGAGTATCCACATATTTTGGGAACCACTGATACTCAAACCCATGACCCAGGGCTCACTACACTTGCTGCTGCTGAATACTTGGCATCAGTGCTTTCTTAATTGCCTGTGCCCAAAGAGAGAATAACATCTCTTATGAAGACCATGGCATTTTTTGTATCTATTGAAATGAACTTGTAATTTCATTTGCCATTTCCTAGAGTAAATAAAATATTCTGAAATTACTGTTCAGTAATTTTGCAGAATTTCATGCAAGGTGCCTGCTTGCCATTTTCCCTTTAACCCTATGATATTATTTCTACACTCACTCACCTAGAATCCTCTTCAGTTCCACAAGGTGACCCCGCATTTTGCTTCATTTTTTGTTCTTACCATTTTGCCCCTCCTTCAAGTCACAGTGGAGTCATGGATACCAAGACTGGGCTTTATGACCACCTAAACCCATGCTCAGACAGAGGGTATGCTGCTGGAAGCACGGTAGAGGCAGTGATTCCTGGCTGTGTTGGCATCCTGTTTCTGAGGTAATGGAATGGTCTGGTAGGAATACAGGTGGATATTTCCAGCATTTAGATACATGAGGATTTCCTAGCCCATCAGCTGGGAAGCATTTGCTCAGCGATCCTCACACACATCCAGACAAAGGCTCTGACCACCAGCGTAACTTTCTTGCCAACACCTGCAGCCCTCTGTCACACAGATGAGCTCAGGTGAGAGCACACCGAGACTGAGCTCTGCCACTGCTGTCACCACCACCACCAACAGATGGACCATGGGCAGCACTGGGGAGCTCTGGGGAAGAGCCACCGACCACTGCTGAGGTGAGGACTTCAGAGGTGATCCCAGCATCCCGCCTGTGCTGCACTTCGGGGCATGTCTGCACAGCGATGTCCCTGTCACCTTGGGCCTGGGTGACTGTCACAGTAAAGGCTCTGACATGGGGTGCACGGTATGTGCCTTGGCACTGAGAAATCACTTGGGTACCTACAGCTCAGGTTTGTCATTAGCAATCACAGCTCTTGCTGCAGTGTGGCCAGGCCTTAATGGGAGAAAAGAGGTCAGGAAAAATCAGTTGGCTGATCTGGGGCTTCTGCACCTCAGTGCGGGCCTGTGAGGGGAACAGAGACAAACTGAGAGCACACCATGCAAGATCAGTCTGTGGCTCCTCCACAATCTACATTCTGGTGCCATGATTTTGGGATGAACTTCCCTCCCCCAGTGTTTAGCTACAAAGTGTATGAGTAAAGAATGCTAAATTATATGAAAGTCATATTAAGAACAATCAGTGACATGTAATAAGGAATCTAATAGTTCATAAATGAGATGCAAATTCACTTTTAGGGTGCACTATAATAAGCCAATTATTTCAGAGCTCTTTAATTATGTAGTTTCAAAAAGCTGAATAGCTTTAAAATTTTTTAAGAAGCTTTAGGTTTTTCTATAGCGTACAAGAAAATATATCTGCCTTGGTAGCAACATTAAAAAAAAGCAACTAAAAATTAAAACCCAACCCCCAAGCACAATGCCAATTTGCAAGCAGGAGCAGTACAAACAGAAGAATAAGCCAGCTGGCAAAGCACAAGTGTAGCAGACATGCAGACATGGAGCTCTGTGTTGCTCCTAATTCCATGTCCTAAGGAACCCAGCCTGCAGCATGCTGGGGGTGAGTGTGAGACAAGCACTGAGGAATTTCCAGAGCAGCAGGGATTCATCAGGCCTGCAGCCAGGAATGGCACTGCCATCCATGGCAATGTCTTGCCACCATCAAAACAGTCCTTTGGGACTCATGGCACTCAGAAACTTAAAGAATATATTTTTCCTTTGAAAAAAAGACTCAACCCTGAGATGTTCTTTCTGAATCCTCCTGCATTGTTGTTCTTTCAAGAAACTGGATATAAGAGAAAGTAGCTGTCAGTTTGGTTAAAAAAATACCCACAGAAACTAACAGAGAAGCTCATGCAAAGGCAGAACCGTTCTCCATTGTGCACTGTGTGTAAAAATGTGAAATAGTGCAAGAACCCAGCCAGATGCCCTGACCTGTATGAGAGCACAAAATACATCCTGCACTAATTCACAAGACAGAGAACTTGTGAATGCCTCATCCCTGGAGGAGTTCAAGGCCAAGGATGGACGGAGTTCTGAGCAACCTGGTCTAAGGGAAGGTGTCCCTGTCCATGCAGGAGGTGGAAACAAGATGATCTTTGAGGTCCTTTCCAACCCAAACCATTCTATGATTCTATGATTCAATTCTGCCTCAAGTTTGACCTAACATTTTATTCAAAGTTAACAAAGAAGCTAAGTGAGGCTTACGAAGGCTTGAAGGGAAAACAAGCTACACAAGCCTCAAAGGGGCCAAGTGTTGCCAGATGAACTATTTGCTTAGCTGGTATGGAAAAGGCAATGGCAATTTTTCAAAATCACTAGCCTATGGAACCATACAATCAAACTACAACTAACATTAACCAAGAAGGGAACAAAAACCACACTTCGTTGATCAAAATAATCAATCACACTGGTTATGCCAACTCTTCTCTGTATTTGGAAAGTAGCACTGAGTTCATCAGGTGGTCAGGTATAACTCCATGGTTATACACCAAAGCAACCACCAAAGACCAGCAGAGGGACCCCCGGGACAAGAAAAGATCTGCACCAGTGGGAGGGGAAATATGCTGATAACTTCAGGGAAAGGATTATCATATGTATGTTTCTTCTGGGAAAAACAATTAATGTGTATGTAAACTACAGTATATAAACACAAGCCTTGTCTGTACTCAGCATTAAGATATTTCAGAGGAAATATCCCCTCATGCATCCAGTGCCGAATAAAGAATGCCTGCTTCTTAATGCTAAATTGGTTTTAAGGAGTGTTATTTTACCGGATACTTGGTAACAATGCCACAGCAGGAAAGTAAGAAATATATGAACCGTGGCTTAGCTTTTCTGGGTATATAGAGGCCATATAAATATAAAGGATAAACCTATTCTTACTGCTGGATGTACTGGTTTGAAAGCAAACCAGAGAGACTCCAAGTCAGAAATACAATTTAATAGGAAAAATAAAATAAATGTAATAGTACAAAAAGAAAAACCACTGACAGAGTCAGAATACAACCTCACACCCTGTCTGTCAGGGGGTTGGTTGCAGTCCGATTAAACGGTGCCTGCAGTCTGCTGGAGTGATGGTTCTGTTGAGGCAGTGATCCTGTTGAAGGGTCTGGTCTTCCTTGGAAGGTCCAGTGGTGGCTGTGTAGCTCTTGTCCTCTGGGAACCCAGTAGGTAAGGGCTGACTGTGGTGTTCCAAACCTCCGAGTATATACAGATGAGAACACAGTTCCTCCTCCTGGGCGGAGC
>VZTE01004037.1:15134-26641 GCA_013397775.1 Eulacestoma nigropectus | reverse complement strand
CTGATATCCAGCAGGAATTGTTTTCCATGCCCATTTCCATGCAGAGCTGTGTCTGCACACCCAGATCCAGCCTGTGCAGAGCGGCCCACGATCAACACAGAGAGGGGCTCTGCACCCCAAGGGGCTTTTTTAGGGTCTGAAAACTCAGTGCTGGATCCAGGACCCAGAATTCCCACTGGGATCCAGCAGGAATTGTTTTCCATGCCCATTTCCATGCAGAGCTGTGTCTGCACACCCAGATCCAGCCTGTGCAGAGCAGCCCACGATGAACGCAGAGGAGGCTTTTTTTGGGGTCTGGAAACCCAGGATGCAGCATTCCCACTGATATCCAGCAGGAATGTGCTTTCCATGCCCGTTTCCATGCAGAGCCGTGTCTGCACACCCCAAGATCCAGCGTGTGCAGAGCGAGGTGGGCACCGAGGATCCTCTGGCTGCCCTGGGCACCCGGAGATGTCCCCACAGAGCCCCGGGGATGTCCCCAGGGCAGCTCAGGGGTGGCTCAGCTCTGCCCCCAGGCCATGCAAGTCCCCAGCTGGGGACAGAGATGGGGACAGCAGCCCCGAGGTGCCGCCAGCTGAGCCACGGGCAGGGCTGCTCACGGGCAGCACCCACGGCAGGGGCAAACCCTCCTTGTCCCTCCTCCCCGTGGCTCAGCCAAGCCCTGGGGAGGGGTCCCCGCGGCCACTCTGCCTCCAAAAGAGACTCCAAGCAACGCCTCTGCCCATCCCTGGGGGATCCCAGGGCCGGGCAGTGGAAAGAACCAGCAGGATTTGGGCTCAGCCTTGCCCTTCTCCCAGCAATGTTCGTGAACTCGGGGTTTTTTGGAGCAAGGACTGCCAATTTTTGTTCCCCCCCCCCCCCCCCCCCCCCCGCCCCTTCAGGAGGGTGAACTCAAACACCAGCCCTGCAAAGGAGGAGAAGAGGTAAAACTGGAGGAAGCAACAAGGAATGGGGGGGGCGGGAAAGGACCAGAAAGGTTCGTAACTTTGTTAACAGCAAAAAAACTTGGGGGTTTTTAACGGTTTCCCGCCCCATCCTTCAGGTTTGGGAGTGAGTGTGCGAGTCAAGGCTGAGAGGGAGAGAGAACAGGCGGGGTTAGGTGGGTGCAGGTGCTCTCTGTGGTTGTTAGAAGTCATGCATTGTAATAGACCATCACTCACTGCCCGCAGGAGGAGATGCAGCAGCAGCAGCAACAGCAGAAGTGGTGGGAGTGGAATTGACGGAGGAAAGAGCTACATGGGTTGGGCTAGAAACATTTTTTACATCGTGGTGCTGGCTCACGATGGAAGGCTGTCTCCTGAGGGCTCCCTGCAAAGAGGAGGCGCCGGTCTGGAATGTGTAAACTACGTCCATCTGCAAAGAACCAGAGAGTGAGATAGCGACGCCCGGCCAGGGACGGGGACGGGGGACAAGGGACAGGGGTGGGTGGGAGCAGGGAGGCCGGGCAGACACACAGACAGACAGCAAGGAAGGAGGAGGATGGAGAGGCGAGGAAGAGGAGGAGGAAGGAGGAGAGAGCCCCTCCCACCCCACCCCACGCTCCCTGAAACCCACGTGGGGTTTTGCTGGTGGTGCTGGGGGAGCAGAGAGAGCGCCCGGCTCTGCCCTTCCCACACAAAGGGGAGCGAGAGCAGCGGGGCTGAGCCCTCCACCACGGGGAAAAAGGCTGTGGTGGGAGGCAGTGGCAGAGGAAACACCTGGGGTTATCCCAAAAATCTGCAGGAGGAGCAGAGGGAGAGGGAGACAGAGAGAGAGAGAGAGGGTGGGCAGAGGTGCGAGCGGGCAGCCGGTGGCTCCGGGAAACTGCGCTGGGAAAGGGCTCCTGGTGCCTCAGCCCTGTGGGGCCGCTCTGGGGACACACCGTGGGCTCCCTACGGCTCCCGTGGCGGCAGGAGATGTCCCAGCCCCTCTCCCAGGCCTCAGGGCTGGTGGGGACGGGCAGGGACGCAGCGCCCTGGCGCTGGGGCCGTGGTTGCCCTTTGGATGCGTCCCAAGGCCGGAGGAACCGAGCAGCGTCCGGGTGCCACCGTGGCTTCACGGGCACTTTGTGGATCGTCCCAGCCTTGTGGCACCCTCTGGACACCTCCTCCAGCCCCAGCTCTGGCCCGTGCTGTGGAGGTGTTTCGCACACGGCTTCGCTCCTGCCCCACTCTGATGTCCCTCTTTTCCCCTGGCCCGGGGGGAAGAGCCCTGTGCCCTCTTCGGACCCCCCGAGTGGGGACAGGAGCCCCCCTGGATGCCCAGGTTAGACCCTAAAGAGGCTCCAGGACGTGCCAGCACCCAGGAGCATTTCTCCTGCAGCGAGAGCTCATCCCAGCTCCACCACAGGGAAACCCCGGGGGCACCTCTGGCACCGCAGCCCTTCGGACCTCCCGGATTTCCAGCACATCTGGACCACTTCCAGAAGGTCCTGGAAGCTCCCAGCACGTTTTTCATGTGAGTGAAGCACTGGTTACCCCCGCAAAAAGCCCGGCTGCCCCTCGGTGCTCACAACCAGCCAGGAATCGAGGCTGAGCTTTGCCTTGAAGCCATCGAGGTGACACCGTCGAGGTGACAGCTCACAGAGCAGAAGGAGAGTTCTGCCCCAGCCCCTGTCCCCGGGCTGTCCATGCATCACAGGGACAGAAAGGAGGAGGAACAAAGGTGACCCAGCAGCTCTGTGTGCCCGGGGACACCAGGACTCCCCTCCGTGGGACAGCTCTGCCCAGGCCTCGAGGGAAAGTGAGGGGCACAGAGCTCTCCCTGCTCAGTGGGAGCGAAAAAACCACCATTTCAGGGTGGGGAAAAAGGGAAAAAAAGTCATGGGAAAAAAGTCAGGAAAAACCAACTGATGTAAAAAGAAGACTGAGAGAGAGAGAGAGAACCTCGTCCCCTTCTGCGCCGTGGGGCCGAGAGCTCCGGGTGCGGAGCACGGGGAGCTGGCACCGAGGGGTGGCACAAGGAGCCAGACCGGGGCGGGTCTCGTGCTGGCAGATCCCTGCTGGGCACATTCCCACCGGGAACAGCATCCCAGCAGCCACCAAGAGCACGGCAGAGCCTGGGGGGCTCCGTGGATCCCTCACAGCCGCCGGTGCTGCCGAGGTGACCATCGGTGGCACGTCCAGCCCCCCGCTGAGCAGCAGGCACCGTGCCCATGGCAGAACAGCCTCCCCCCCGCCCCCAGCTGTCCCAAAATCCAGGTTTGATCCCGGTTCCCTGCCCAGGGCAAGGCACAGGCGGTGGGAGCCCGGCCCGGGAGGCGACGGCGTCCTCCGAGCAGCAGCGTCACCTCTCCGCAGGCAGAGCCCCTGGAGAGGGAGAGAGAGGAGGAGACGGAGAAGGCAGAGCCCCCCCGGCCCCGCTGCCCCCCGGTACCTGGGTCTGGATCCTGTTGAGCCCCCGGAACCACAGGATCTGCCCCCGCCGCAGCTCCATCTCCGCGTGGTCGATCTCGTCCACGTCCTCGGGCAGCTCCTCCTCGGGGATCTCCTCCTTGGTGATGCCGTGCCCGGCTTCCTTCAGGAACTTCAGGTGGCTCGTCGGGACGGTGCAGATCAGCTGGGGACAGCGGGGACACCGCAGCGACTCAGCCCGAGGTCCTGGCAGCGCCACCAGCACGGGGGAGCTGCCAGGACCCAGCGGGGACGCCAGTGGGAATGTCACTGTCACTGCTGGGGGTGTCCCTCTGCAGCGGGGTGGGAATGAGGGGGATGAGCGACCTCCTCTCCTCGCTGCTGGGGTGGGGTGGGGTGGGGTGGGGCGTCACCCCCTTCCAGGAAAACCAGGGATGACAAGGGCAGGGAGGGGCAGAGGGGGCAGGATTTAGGGATTGGCCCTTACCTGGCCCCACAGGAGCTCTCCCACTCCGATGAAAATACACCAGAACCACTGGCTCAGGGTGAGCCCCGAGCAGCTGAAGGGCTTCCCACCGAACTCCACGATGATGATCTGCGGCACGGGAGAGCACAGTCACACCCCGGGCAGCTCCGGGGGCATGGAAAGGTCCCCTTGGGCCATGCTTTTCCCTCTCTTCTGGGATTACAAGAGGAGCAGGGACCTCACAGCCAGGCTGGGAATTTTATGGAACACCAGAGAGGTGCAAGGACCTCACAGCCAGGCTGGGAATTTTATGGAACACCAGAGAGGTGCAAGGACCTCACAGCCAGGCTGGGAATTTTAGAAGCAAGGACCTCACATCCAGGCTGGGAACTTTGTGGAACACCAGAGGCACCTCCCAACACACTCTAGACCCCAAATCATGGAATCCCAGGATGTTTTGGGCTGCAAGGGGTTTAAAGCCCACCCAGATCCATGGGCAGGGACACCTTCCACCAGCCCAGGCTGCTCTGAGCTCCACCCAACCCGGCCTTGGGCACCTCCGGGGTGGTTCTTGTGCCACCACGAAGCTGCTGGTGAAGACCAAGGGGACAGGGCAGAGCCCGCCTGTGACGCGGCCCCCTCCCAGCCCCGCGGCGTCACCTGGGCGGCGAAGGTGCCCAGCACCACGGTGCAGAAGATGGGGTTGCGGTAGATGGCCTCGAAGACGTTCCTCTCGCCGTGGATTTTGCGGGCGTTGATCTCGTTGAAGAGCTGCATCATCACGAAGGTGTTGAAGACGATGGTGTAGTGCTCGGTGGGGGGCGAGTGCAGGGGCGCGTTCCGGCCGCTGTCGATGTCAAAGAACTTCTCCCCTGAGCAGGAAAAAGGGGATTTGGGGAAGGGAAGGGAGGAGAGGATGAGAGGCTGCTCCTTCCTCCTGCTTCGCGCTGGAGGAGGTGGGATTAGGGTGCCTTGACCCCTGTGGAGACCCCTGTGCCAGCCCCACTGAACCTAAATATCCTTAAAAACGTTGAGAAGCTCCAACTGCGCATCCAGGAGCGAAAACTCCTCTCTGGGTCACCCCTCTGCCAAAAATCCTCTCTGGGTCACCTCTCTGCCAAAAATCCTCACTGGGTCACCCCTCTGCCAAAAATCCTCTCTGGGTCACCCCTCTGCAAAAAATCCTCTCTGGGTCACCCCTCTGCCAAAAATCCTCTCTGGGTCACCCCTCTGCCAAAAATCCTCTCTGGGTCACCCCTCTGCCTCCCACCCACCACTCACAAAGCTCTGTCCTACGTGAGGTCGCCGTGACAGCGACGACGAGGACGCCCTTGCTGGGTTGTGAGCAGGGTGAGGACTCTTCCCCTTCCCTTTTCCTTCCCGTTTTCCTCTTCCTTTTGCCCCCAGGACCCCGTGGGGCTCCGGGCTCACCGGCGAAGAGCAGGGTGAAGATGATGGTGAGCTGGTAGACGGCGTGGCCCAGGATGTTCTTCATCATGGTGCGGGAGATGAGGGGCTTGTTGCGGCCGTAGGGCTTGCGCAGCAGCAGCGCCTCGGTCGGCGGCTCCGTGGCCAGCGCCAGCGAGGCGAAGGTGTCCATGATCAGGTTCACCCACAGCATCTGCACGGCCTTCAGGGGAGAGTCCTGCAGGGGAACAGCGGCAGAAGACGTCACGCGCCACCAAAATCGACCTTTCTGCCTTCTTTGTTTCGCTCTCTTCCTGAAGAGAACTCCAGCATCACTCTTGGATATTTAACACCTTCCTAAAACACTCCCAAAATATTTCTCCTTTGCTCCAAGCTCCCTGCACGGCCTTCAGGGGAGAGTCCTGCAGGGGAAGAGTGGCAGAAGACGTCACGCCACCAAAATGGACTTTTTTCCCCCTTTTTGTTTCACTCTCCTCCTGAAAACAACTCCAGAATTGCTCTGGGATCTTTCACACTTCCTAAAACACTCCCAAAATATTTCTCCTTTGCTCCAAGCTCCCTGCACGGCCTTCAGGGGAGAGTCCTGCAGGGGAAGAGCGGGAGAACACCTCATGCCACCAAAATCGACCTTTTTTCTCTCTTTGTTTCACCCTCGTCCTGAAAACCTCCCCAGAATCACTCTTGGATATTTAGCACCTTCCTAAAAACATCCCCAAGACATTTCTCCTTTGCTCCAAGCTCCCTGCACAGCCTCACAAGGCACATCCCAGCCCCTGGCTCTTGGTCACGTCCCTAAATTTCAACAATCCACTGAAAACCTGTTAAGACCGACAGGTTTATTCTCTCTGCTCCACTGGAAAAGAATGCACTGAAAACCTGTTCAAACCAAGAAATTTATCCTCCTCCTCCAGCGAGAAACAACCCACAGAAAACCTGTTGAATGCACCAAGTTCATTTATTCTCCTGCTCCAGTGAAGAAAAATCCACAGGAAACCTGTGAAATCCAACAGGTTTATTCTCCTACTCCACTAGAAAAGAATCCACTGAAAACCTGTTCAAACCAAGGGATTTATCCTCCTCCTCCAGCGATAAACAACCCACAGGAAACCTGTGAAATCCAACAGGTTTATTCTCCTGCTCCACTGAAAAAGGCTCCACTGAAAAAGAATCCTGGAAACCCGTTCAAACCAAGGGATTTATCCTCCTCCTCCAGCGAGAAACAACCCACAGGAAACCCGTTGAATCCAACAGGTTTATTCTCCTGCTCCACTGAAAAAGGCTCCACTGAAAATCCATTCAAACCAAGAAATTTATTCTTCTCCTCCAGTGAGAAACAACCCACAGGAAACCTGTTGAATCCAACAGGTTTATTCTGCTCCACCGAAAAAGAATCCTGGAAACCTGTTCAAACCAAGGAATTTATCCTCCTCCTCCAGCGAGAAACAACCCACAGGAAACCGGTTGAATCCAACGGGTTCATTCATTCTCCTGCTCCACTGAAAAAGAATCCACTGGAAACCTGTGAAATCCAACAGGTTTATTCTCCTGCTCCACCGAAAAAGAAACCACTGAAAAAGAATCCACTGAAAACCTGTTCAAACCAAGGGATTTATCCTCCTCCTCCAGCGAGAAACAACCCACAGGAAACCCGTTGAATCCAACAGGTTTATTCTCCTGCTCCACTGAAAAAGGCTCCACTGAAAATCCATTCAAACCAAGAAATTTATTCTTCTCCTCCAGTGAGAAACAACCCACAGGAAACCTGTTGAATCCAACAGGTTTATTCTGCTCCACCGAAAAAGAATCCTGGAAACCTGTTCAAACCAAGGAATTTATCCTCCTCCTCCAGCGAGAAACAACCCACAGGAAACCGGTTGAATCCAACGGGTTCATTCATTCTCCTGCTCCACTGAAAAAGAATCCACTGGAAACCTGTGAAATCCAACAGGTTTATTCTCCTGCTCCACCGAAAAAGAAACCACTGAAAAAGAATCCACTGAAAACCTGTTCAAACCAAGGAATTTATTCTCCTCCTCCAGCGAGAAACAACCCACAGGAAACCTGTGAAATCCAACAGGTTTATTCTGCTCCACTGAAAAAGAATCCACTGGAAACCTGTGAAATCCAATGGGTTCATTCTCCTGTTCCACTAGAAAAAAATCCACTGAAAACCCGTTCAAACCAAGGAATTTATCCTCCTCCTCCAGCGAGAAACAACCCACAGGAAACCGGTTGACTCCCAACGGGTTCCCTCCTTCTCCCGCTCCCCACCTGGGTGATGCAGGCGCCGGTGAAGGCCACGATGACGGCCACCACGTTGACGGTCAGCTGGAACTGCAGGAACTTGGAGATGCTGTCGTAGACGTTGCGGCCCCACATGACGGCCTTGACGATGCTGGTGAAGTTGTCGTCCGTCAGGATGATGTCCGAGGCCTCCTTGGCCACGTCCGTGCCCGCGATGCCCTTGGGGACAAAGCCGTGGGTGAGTCGCGGGGTCTGCCTGGCTCTGCTGCTTCCCGGGAACGTTCCCGGGAGGAAAAGCCCGCGGAGCCGGTGCCGTTCCGTGCTCGGCGGAGCAGAGCTGCAGAGCTCCGAAGCCTTCAGGGCAGGCTCTGAGTCGGCCCAGCACATCCCAGACAGAGCCACGGCGCAGAAAAGCTGGAAAACAGCTGGGAAATGGCAGGAAAACAGTGGGAAAACAGAGGGAAAACAGCAAGAAAACAGCCGGGAAATGGCAGGAAAACAGCAGGAAAACAGAGGAAAAACAGTGGGAAAACAGCAGGAAAAGAGAGGGAAAACAGTGGGAAAACAGCTGGAAAACAGCAGGAAAACAGCCAGGGAACAGCTGGAAAACAGCTGGGAAAACAGCCAGAAAACAGCCAGAAAACGACCACAAAACAGCCGGGAAAACAGCTGGAAAACAGCCAGAAAACAGTGGGAAAACAGCTGGGAAACAGTGGGAAAACAGCGGGAAACAGCCGGGAAACAGCGGGAAACAGCCGGGAAACAGGAAACAGCTGGAAAACAGCAGGAAAACAGTGGGAAAACAGCCAGGAAA
The DNA here is from genome assembly GCA_013397775.1 of Eulacestoma nigropectus. Classification (NCBI taxonomy): domain Eukaryota; kingdom Metazoa; phylum Chordata; class Aves; order Passeriformes; genus Eulacestoma; species Eulacestoma nigropectus. The sequence continues at coordinate 18,357 of VZTE01004037.1, read as the reverse complement.
CAGTGGGAAAACAGCCGGGAAACAGTGGGAAAACAGTGGGAAAACAGTGGGAAAACAGTGGGAAAACAGCTGGAAAACAGGAAAAAGCTGGAAAACAACAGGAAAACAGCTGGAAAACAGCTGGAAAACAGCCGGGAAACAGCGGGAAAACAGCCAGGAAACAGCTCCCTCCTCATGCCAGGGAACGGCTCCATCCCGGGCTGGGCACCTCTGCCGGAGCCCGGAGGAGGGAGAGCTCAGCGGGGCTTTCTGCCCCACACATTCCCAAAATTCTCCCGCAGCAGCTCCAGGGGGCCGGGCCGGGCTGCGCTTCCCGGCGCCGGCACAGCGAGGCGCTCGCCCTGCAGGAATTCCAGGCAGGAATTCCAGGCAGGAATTCGAAGCCGTGCCCATAACGCGCCCGGCCTTTTCCCGGGATTCTCTTGGGATTCGCCGGATCCCATCCCGCCTCAAACAGGAACTCCCTGCCTGTGGCAGGGCATGAGGTTTAGGGGAACAGTCCCCTGCTTTGCCCTGCTCATCCCAAAGGCTCTGGAATTGCATTTGGATGTTTAAAACGTTCCTAAAAACGCTTCCCACAAACCTCTCATCTGCTCAAAACTCCCTGTTGTAACCTCCCCACCCGGCTCCTGCTCACATCCCTAAAACCAATCCCCAGGGAACCTGTTAAAAACAACAGGGATTTTTTTCCTGCTCCTTTCAGAGCGGGTTAAAAAAAAAAAAAAAAGGCATCAAACCAAAGTTTTCCACCATAAATAAATTCCCAAAGCCTGACCCAGCACCGTGCTTGGAATTCAGGGGAAGAGCTGCAGGGAAAAGCAAGGCACGGGGCTCCCACGGCTCTCCTGGATCCGGGACAGACACCAGGACAGGGCAGGTCCCTGCTCTGGGAGCTCCAGGGAATTCCCAATCCCTTACTAACAGTCCTATGCAGCTCAGAATCAAATCCAGCACCCTGCGAAAATTCCTTGTTGGGTTTTTCAACCCATCCCGTAGATTTGGAAAAGAGTTTCGACGGTCTGGAAGTAATTCCAGTGGGGATAACCCAGTGAGCCGTGGGTTTCTGATCCCACGGAGCAAAGGAAAACCCCCCCAGGCCGGCCCTACCATGGCAAACCCAACGTCCGCTTTCTTCAGGGCTGGGCCATCGTTGGTCCCGTCCCCTGTCACGGCCACCACCTGCCTCTGGTCACCCACGGTGCTGTCGATAATTCCTGCAACGGAAACGAGCAATTCCTGAGAAATTCAACTCCCAGGGGAGGCCCCCGGCGTGGATGAGGCTGGAAAAGCCCGCGGGAGGAGCGGGATGAGCCCTTCGGGAGGGGCAGTGCCCACCTTTCACAAGGGTGTGCTTGTCCGTGGGGGAGGAGCGCGCCAGCACCCGCAGCTTGGGCCAGATCTTGTCCAGCTGCTCCTGTTCCACCTGCAGGACCAGGAAAATGGGAACTGATTCCCCCCAGGGAATCTTCTCTCCCACCAGAGAGCAAACCCCAACCGGGACAGGGCAGTGGCTTCACCCCTGAACGCTGCTGAGCATCCCAGAGGCTCCTGTTTATCCAGGGAAAAGAGGGAAACCCAGCAGGACTTGGGAAACCCAGCAGGATTTGAGAAACTCGGGAGGATTTGGAAAAACCAGCAGGACTTGGGAAGCCCAGCAGGGTTTGAAAAACCAGCAGGATTTGGGGAACCCAGGATTTGGAAAACCCAGCAGGATTTGAGAAACTCAGGAGGATTTGGAAAACCCAGCAGGATTCAGGAAGCCCAGCAGGACTTGGGAAGCCCAGCAGGATTTGGGAAGCCCAGCAGGATTCGGGAAGCCCAGCAGGACTTGGGAAGCCCAGCAGGACTTGAAGCCCAGCAGGATTTGGGAAGCCCAGCAGGATTTGGGAAGCCCAGCAGGATTTGGTGCTTTTTTGCTGCTGGAGAAGCCACCCCCAGCCCGTGCAGAGCAGGACCCGGAGCCGTTCTCCCACCTCTCCCTTCTCGTTACGGATGAGCCGGTTGAATTCCTTGCCCTCCAGGCACAGGAAGTCCTCCCCGGGCAGCAGGATGCCACACTTGGTGGCGATGGCACGGGCAGTGTTGATGTTGTCCCCCGTCACCATCCGGACGGTGATCCCCGCGCGCTGGCACTTCAGGATGGCGTCGGGCACCTGGGCACAGGGACGGGGCGCTGGGGTTGGCACTGGGAACGCCGGGAGCGAGGCAGCTCCTCCTCCCGAGAAGGATCTGGAAAGGGCTCCGGAGGGGTGAGGGACCTGCATCTGTCACCCCAAGGGGAAGGGACCTCGCTGCCACCTCGCTGCCACCCCGCTGCCACCGGCCTGGGTGCCAAGGCACGGCCAGGCCATCCACAGAAACGGGAATTTCATTCCCACCCCACCCCGCTAATGGGTTTATCCATCAGGGAGCAGTGGGGGAAGAGAGGATTACGAGTGAGGAATGAGCAAATCGAATCAGGAGCCTCCAGGGCCGGCGCTGGCGGGGGATCCGTAATGCAATTCCCAGAGCCAGATCCCTGAACATCTAATCAGGGAGACGGAGAGCAGGGGGGCGAGCTCCAGAGCGGAATCCAGAGGCAGGAACGGGGGGATTATTGCATTAGCCCTGCAGACAGCTCCGAGGGAAAAACCAGCTCCAGGAGCCCAGGGATTCTTCCCGGCTGTCCCCATCCACCTTTGGGGCAGCCTGGAGCAGCCGGGCTTGGGAAGTTTGGGTGGGAAAACGCTGCCACGGGGGTGTTTTGCCCAGGAACGGGAGAGAAACGCCCGCAGTGGGGAGCTGAGGGCGCTTCAGGGATGGGCACAGCGGAGCTGCTGGAATTCCTAAGGGGATCGTGGCCCTGAGCAGCAGGAAAAAGGGCTGGGAATGGCGGGGGGACAGGGTGGGAATCGGTACCTCCGGCCGCACGGGATCCTCGATCCCCACCACAGCGATGCAGGTCAGGTCGGACAGGATCTCGTTCTCGCTGTCCCAGTCGGGCTCCGCGTCCGCAGGGAAATCCCGGAACGCCAGGCAGATGGTCCGGAGCCCGTGGCAGGCCATGGGCTCGATCACCTTCTTCACCATCTCGTCCCTGTCCTTCACCTTGAACACCCGCGGCTCGCCGTTCTTGTCCAGGATCTTGGTGCACCTGCGGCGGGACCGGGAGGGTGAGGCGGGGTCTCATTCCTGGCACCTCGGCCACAAAAGGGGCACATTCCCCTTCCACAGCTCCCTCCAC